>LQRL01153816.1:2381-17886 GCA_001703475.1 Hydroides elegans
AGAACAGCTCGTGGGGTACTCTTCATAAAATGTATATAATACATTTGAATATATCATAACAGAGGAAGACTCAAGTACCCTTCGAAAGATCAGCCGCTGCTCGGAAATGATCTACAAGGCCACCACAAAACTCATCACCACCTCCAACTTCGACCTGACCCAATCCGCCGCGTCCTTAGAAACGCCCCGCTCCACAATAAGTAGCGTTTCTATGGATACACGAAACAACGAAGACTTAGAACTATCCATTGTTATATCGGACACACAATGTGAACAGATTGATCGATGCGGCGAGGATGTGAAGCTAGCAACACAAGCGCTGTGTACGATTGTGAAGCGCCGGTTGCCTAGCAACGATACGTTAAGCGGAAGTAAACAAAAGCGCATGCTTCCGGCGACGCCAGGGGGAGCCAGTGGCGGTGCTAGGCAACCGATGATGCGATGTAAATCGGCGAAGAATCCCGATCGCATGCGAAGGAGTATTTCGTATTATGACGTAGGCAGGAAAAGCCAGGAAATCTAATGATGAGGTGCTTCTATAAAATTGGATATTCGATACATTCCGATTGAATGGGAAAGGGAATTGAATTTTGCGATGAAGGCAGGAAAAAACCAGGAGATTTGATCAATGCTGCTTCTTTAAAATGGGATATTTGATACTTTTCGATTGAATGCAAAATAGTATTACGTATGATGACGCGGGCCGAAAAAAAAACAGGAAATGTAAAAATGTGGTGCTTTTTAACAAGTTGATATGTTAATTAACTACGTCGCGAGAACAACAAACAGAGCAAAGTATATTTTTCCTGTTGTATATTTAGTATAACATGAACTTTGTCCTTCATTATATTGATGACTTTTTATTGAATTGCGTGTTTTTTTTCTCGTTATAGGTCTGTGATATTTAGATGAATTTTTAGGGGTGTGCTATGGCTATTTATTCGATTTTTTTTCTGTATTTTTTTTATTGAGACGATTAAGCAATAATCTATTTTATATACATATCATGAAAAGCAATATGAATAAATTAATATATTAGATCGTAATTGAGCTTCATTATGTCTTAAATACAATTTCTATATCGACGTATGAAAAAATACATTTTGTCTATTAAATGAATTAATTGAACACTGAGATGGCATTAATGTGTATCTAGTTATCGACAAAATACTATACAAGACAACAATATTCTAATTATTAAAAAGTACCACAAATCAAATGTGCTCGAGACATTTCACGACTAATTAAAATGATTTGAAAATAGCATATCGTTTATACTGGAGCAATAGCTCAAGTGACTGACTATACGAGAAACGACGAACGGAAGCGCTGCAAAATAGAGCAAGCCCATTGGGTCCGTGTACCTACCGTCCATTCGATTTTTACGACATGGCACTCGGTATAAAAAACGTTTTTGATGTCAATTTCTTGGTATGTGTTAAGGAAAAAGCAAAATTCAAAACCTTTTAAAGTTCTTTTGTTTAATGCATAAAGAACAGCAAATGAAAAAGCTATTCCCTTTTTGCTTCTTTAAACATAATGTACATGATACAAAAAAGGAGGGGCGCCACCGTCGCAACCACGCGGGAATCACGTGATGTGTGTTTATATCTTAATTATTATTTATAGAAATCGCCCTCAAATATATGTCTGTAAGAAATTATCACACATACATTGTTGCAATCAAAACAAAAAAAAACACGTGGTTTAAACATGTGCGCGACAGTGGCGCCACCCCTTTTTCATCCTTAATGCTCATGCACACAAAACGAAAAAGGTAAGAGCAAACCCTTTTTGGTATATTGATTTTTTTGCGTTTTAACAATGAACAGCAGTGACGCGTTGTTATTGCGTTGTGCTACTTGATGCGCGTTGTACAAAGTAGTTGATTGCACAAGCATGTTGTATTTTATGTTCAGATTTGAAATGAATTAACACTATTTTTCGTTTTTCGTACTTTGTTGTCATCTCGAAAAAACGAATGGACGGTAGGTACACGGACCCCATTGGCCCATCGAAAGCGGTTCATTTGACAATTTACACCAACTTATCAACACTCACACACATTTTACAATAGTTACAATACAGTACAGTTACAATACAATACAATATAGTTTTTTTTTGGTTGAGCATCTTTATGCTTCATAAAAGCGCTGTACATTAGTTTCTCGACTAAAAGGCACACGAAGTTGTAGCATTGATAATGTATCGTTTAAAAATTTGTCTTGTGTTACTCGGTAGACCAATAGCTAAAGTCTACAAATAGAACTGATTTGTTACAAATAATTCAGTTCAAACCGGCTATTTTTTAGCAATGTGAGATACTTCTTACAATAAACTTTGAATGGCAAATAATGTACCTCCAATATCAAAACGATTTAACACCCTTAAACCAATGAAATCTTAACAAAATCATCCAAGGATGTTTTAACATATTGGTAGAAAATTTTCGTAGCTACAAATAAGCTTCAAGAAGCATGAACTACTGCATAGTTGTATGGTTAATGGTAAAAACTGGAGGGCGCTTGCTTTTTTGGACAGTATATTTGCTGCGCTACATTGAAAATGCTGCAAGGTGTAGTCTTTATCCAGGAATAAACAGATTTGAATTTACACATGAAATTATGAAATTATCACTGGACTAAATGTAGGTCCTCTAGCTGCAACTACATTCCAAATTTCAAGAATCTACTCCTATGCTAACTGTACACAATATTGGGAATTGGGGCCGATTTCGAGGATAAAAACGGCTAAGTTCACCATGTAAAGTGAATGGGGGACTTAGCCGATTTTAGCCTCGAAATCGGCTCCAATTCCCAATATTGTGCACAGTTAGGAAAGGAGTAGATTCTTGACTACATTTAATGATGAACTTGTAAATGACACCTGGAGCTATAATAGTATGTGCTTGATTTCTACTAATTGGATTAATACATTTCATGGATTTAATATACTATCTACATGTAGAAAATTAAGAACACTTATGGTCAAAGCGACCTCTCAACAATTATAATATTCTGAATAATCATGAGCATGCAGTTTTTGTTTTACAAGTAGGTCATTAACTGTGGCTAACGGAGTCGATGCCCTTCCTTATGTAATATGATATGATTTATATATAGCAAGGTATAAAAAAGTAAAATGCTCACGTTCAACCATAAACTTGCCTTGGACATCAGGTTTGTCGCATGCGATGTGCTTTTTATAGACGGGTGTCATATAGTTGCAGGAGGGGTTGTCGTCGCCTACTTCTCTATTGAACACACTTCCTCAGAAGTGATATCCTACTTTACAGACGTGTGTGCACTGGGGCAGTTTTTTTTTTCTGGGCCGACGTGTGTGCACTGGGGCGGTGATTTCCGACGTTTCCGTCGGGTGTGCACTAGGGCGGTGATTTCTGACGTTTCCGACATGTGTGTACTGAAACCAGTGTGTAAAATGAAACCAATATGTGCATTGGGGAAGTGGGCGACAACCTACCGCCCTCTATATTTGAGTGCATCTTGTTAAACCCTAGATACGAGAGGTTGGAGGCGCTGGGTACAGGATGACGGGAGTGGGACGCTGCAACCTGCGTGACTTAAGGTTATTTGGGCGGTGATGATCTTCACAAAACACGCATTAGTCATACATATGTCCATTTAGCAATGCGTCTCATGTCATTGATGGATGCAGTGTTTACTTTGGAAGAATGACTTCCAAGATGGCCAAACGGCGAGACATAGAGACACGTGTGGCTTGGATATTTTTGTCCATATAAAAGTAGGCGTGGATCTAGAAAATATTGAACCTGAGGGGCGTAACAGTATAAATTCTCAGACTGAACCGGCGGGCGCAAATTTATGTTTTGGTCTTAAATATAAGGGTGAACAGGGGGCGCGCGCCGTGTGCTCACCCTCTAAATCCGCGCTTGGAAAGGGTTTCACTTGTGCGCAAACGAGAACGTCCTCGGCACGTCAAAAAGTGATGCGGCACGGACGACCCTTGCCGAGTGGGTATGTTAAGGGGTACTCACCAAAGCCAGTTGATCGAAACCGGTATTTTTGTTTTTTGATGTCTTACCCCAACATACACATGATTCACATATGCTCGCATTTATACCTACCAATAACTTTTAATAGTACGTAAGCATATAGAAGATGCATTCGCTATATGCAAAAAGCATAGGCTTCATAAAGAAAGTCAATGCACGAATTCCGTCCAGTGGAATTTGAAACAGTAATTGAAGTATATCAAAATTAATCTGGTTTCAGGAAAGCAATGCAGTTTTTCTGTAACATTTTATTAATGAATACTTGAATCTTCAGGTGCATTCACTTAGATATACCGTTGCATATATTATTGATTATTAATAAGTAAGTGAAATAAAAAGTGAATTAATCAAAGTTTGTCAAGAAAAATCCTTAACCCTCCAGTTAAACACAACTGACGCTGCGTCATTCTGGAAAGGTTGCATTGAGAAAGACGAAAATCACACAGAAAATAAAATCTTAATGAGTTGTTTGTCTATTAGATCAAAGTTTGAGTTTCAAAACGGGTGATGTAAACATTAATTTATCATGTTTTTTTTTAATTAATCTATTAATTTAATTTGCGCCAAAACCAATGAAGTGAGGAAACAAACATGGGGGAAAAGTGCAAAAGGGGCTTGCTTAGTTTTCTAATTAATATCTAATTAGTAGTTTTTTTAAAGCTTGATATATGGTTCATACAAGCTAGTTCGCCTTTATGTTCGGAACCCCGTCCTGAAAACAAACGTCATTCAATCACCATAAACAATACTGAGTCAAATCAATTTTATTTGAGACGTGGGTGAGATGACAATTTTTATATGTTGTTTTTCGGTCATAGGCCAAGGTTGGTGATTGATATATGGAAAACCATATATTTAGAATAAAAACACAGTTATATTGAACAATAAACATGAAATGATTGATTTAATTACGTTTTGTTGGGTAAAGGGTACGTTTACAGCGTAATTTTTTATATCGCTACCTGTAGCTCGAAATGTTTATAAACGCTAGATCATTTAATATTCAACAAGTAGTTGCACATTACCTCCGATACCAAAGTATACCTTTTTTTCACGTTATGAATAAAACAAGTCAAGATATAGTTCCTAATTGACACAAATTGATCATAATTTACCCTAACGATTCTCTAAGCAAAAGATAGCAATAATTAATAACTGATGAGTAACATTAGCGTAATATCGAAAACCAGCACCCAAATAAATACACATATACTAGAGGCCCTATATAAGTTGACATCGTGTTTGCGTATTTGCGGGCACCTGATAATATTTGCTCGTGATTGCGCGTTTGCCTGCTTGCGCGCAAGTTTTGTATAATTCTTAGTTGTTGGTATCACACTCAAAGTCGGATGCTTTTAATGGATTAACGAACCTAAACTTAATTGAACTTTTCTTTTCTGTCGTTAAAGAATAACTCAGGTATAATGCAGATTTCGAAAACAATGTTGAGGGCTCTTTGCTAGGAGAAGCAAATAAAATGTGAACACTTCCTATGAAAGCCATTATACATGTACATGTATGATGAAAACAACTACCGTAGAACAATAAAACACTTTCTGAAAGTGCGATTTTACAATGAAATACTTTGAAAAGTGCACAAAACCTATCACATTATTACATCAGTAGGATCCGAAACGGGCGAAGTAATATCTAATGTATATGAATTTCGTTTATTAATTAAATAATCAAATCTAAACAGCTTAGTTTTATGATATTCAAACGTGATAAAACTACCACATAATCAAAACCGTTCAGCCTTTTAAGTTGTTTCAACATGTTTCAAAACATCTCACAGTATGAAATTATCTAAAACAGAAGGGGATATATAATATCTATTGCACGGATAGTGCGTGATATTTTAGACAATAGTAAACACGCATAAACTGATTCTTCTAATGATATAAATAATAAACAAACTCCAAATATGGGTAATGTATTGGATTTAACCGAAGGCCCTGACCCATGGCCCGAACCGAACCATGGATCGCACGATCATTCATCACATGACATTGCAATCGGAGCGGATCCGGATCTCCCTGGATCTTCCGGCGGAAACGGAAGTAGTTTGTCCGAACCATTTCCCGAACCGGAAGACAGTATATTATCGGACTACGAAACTATATTATGGAGTACGCTGTATATGCTGCTTATTACATCGACGATTTTATTGAATGGTTTAATCGTCGGCGCGATGCTAAAACGCGGCAGCGATTCTAAAACAGGAAGTAACAACGAAGAAAGCAACTGCCTCCGGAAGCCGTCGGATCTCTTCCTATTGTCGCTCATCGTGGCGCGCATGAACGTAGCGGCGTTCGTCATGCCTGCGCGCATCATGGGCATGTTCTCGACCGAAGGCATCGGCTCGCTCGTCTGCAAGGCGTGCGCGTTCGCGGGCACCGGAAGTGCCACGACGTCCGTGTTCTGCACATGCGCAGTTGCCGTGTGTAAAGTGGTCGAGTTGAAATACAGCGGGCGGCCATCGCGGAGGAATACGCTCTATGTGATTGGGTTGTTATGGATTATCGGACATTTATACGCTGCACGCGATCTTTTTCTATATGACATCGTGGAGAAAGACTATCTAAACGTTGAAATTAAAGTGTGTGCAACGATACACAACTATAGCATTGTGACGGCTGTGTTTATGTTTAGTGACATGTTGCTTTTATTTCTTATTCCGTCATTCATTGTCACCTATGCTACATATATTCTCATCAAACGCACCAAAAGACCTTCACGCATAGTGACGCTTCAAAACCGCATGACGTTTCAAAAGAGCAACGGATATGCCCCAGATATAAATAGAAACATTTCATCGAACAGTCACAGTCTCACCATCCAAAGACACAGTGTGAATTCGAAACAAACTGATACTCCGTCCAAAATTAGAGACACGCAATTTATGGCATTGATTATTCTTTTGCTTTTCATGTTCTGTCAAGGTGCCATTCCTATCTGGAATATGATGTTTTTGACAAATTCGATCTCACATCTTTCAATCAATGCGGTGTTTAATATTGGGCAGTCGTTATATCTATGGAACTTTCTCAACCCTATACTTAATGCATTTACGTATCTTTATTTTCGGCTTGATATTCGTGATCGATTTAAGAGTATATTCATTGTTTCAAAATCAGACAATAATAAGGCTGTTCTAGAAAGAATTATCTAAACCTACACACATGATATATTGAAGGTGAAACTAAATGTATGAGAAAAATGTTTATTACGGTGCGTTAACAAGTTATTGCGATTGCTGCGAAATCAAAAGAAATATAGGCATATAAATATTGCTGGCGATATTATAATGCTATATATTTTCTTCAATTTCGCAGCGATCGTTGGTCTGTGTGTAAAGAATATATATATCAAACATATGTCTTTCTTTTTTTTTCAGAATTGAAATGTAAGAATGTCAATAAACTATAAATAAATGCAAAGTTCATTCACGTGTCTTATTTGAGGTCAATCATTAAACACGAATATAAAAGGGTTGACAGAAACAGAACAAGGTTAAACATCAACCTTTATACTTTGGTCGAAAAAAGTTTCTCTTCCACTTGTATGTGTGTATCTCTTTTGAGTTATTTTATATAACACACAACTGCTATGCTTGTGTAATGTCATGTTTTGATGAATTAGTTAAACAGTTTGATTTCAGACATAATTATTGATGTTTATCAAGATTGTGCACATATAAAGTGGTTTAAAAACTGCAGTTAAGCTAAGCCTGAAGTAATCTATATAGTTACGTTGACTGAAAAACGACATGAAACAATGCATTCGCAATGCCGATCCGAGGTTTTGAAACAACTATTATAACATGATGGAATTATTTTTTCCTCTATTTTCTTTGAAACGCGAGCATTGAATCAATAGGCATTAAAACACGATACACAGTATTCAATATGCAAATGAGGAGAGGCTAATAAGCGTTACTCATTTTGAGCGAATACTGCGGTACAGTGCTACACACAAGTATTTAAACAAAACGTCATAAAAAGTTATTATCATGCCTAATTGTTCGCAATTTTTGTATACAGTTCGATTCTTAATATATTGATGCACTAATTTCAACTGTTATAATAGCGATAAAACACTCCTGTTCGTTTGTATAGCTGATTAAGAGCGAAGAAGAAACTATTACAAAACTCACGCCTTCGGCGTTCGTTTTGTAATAGTTTCTTCTTCGCTCTTAATCAGCTATACAAACTCACAGTCGTGTTTTATCCCTTTATTAAAGAACGATACATAGTATTCAGTATGCAAACTAATAAGCGTGACTCATTTTGAGCGAATACTGCAGTACAGTTTCTGCATATTGGCTCCACACAAGTATTCAAACAAAACGTCATACAAATTAATTATCATGACTAATTGTTCGCATTTTTTTATACAGTTCGAATCTTAATGTATTTATGCACTAATTTCAACTGTTATAATAGCGATAAAACACTCCTGTTCGTTTGTATAGCTGATTAAGAGCTTAGAAGAAACTATTACAAAACTCACGCCTTTGGCGTTCGTTTTGTAATAGTTTATTCTTCGCTCTTAATCAGCTATACAAACTCACAGTCGTGTTTTATCCCTATAGCACAAGTTGATCAACTGTTTATCGAACTTATCATTGAATAAGGACTTCCAAGTGGTCCCACGATTAAATTGTAATTATTTATTTCGTAGTATATAATAAGGATGAAGAGTACCCCACGAGCTGTTCCCCAAAAAAGGTGTTCCCCACCAAATTCCAGCTGGCTTGGAAATTTTGAGGAAATTCCTTCTAGCTTGGAGATTTTAGCAGATTGAGGAACACCTTTTTTTGACGATTTCCTCATTTTCGTAATAAATATTGAGAATAATTATTTCAAAATTGATCAAACATGCTTGCAATTGTATAATAAACTGTTATTTACAATATATAATAGGTACTTTAGATACATTCAGCATTTCAGTTTTCGCAAAAGGTGTTCCTTTTCTGTTCCAAGCTGGCTAGAAAAGGAGGCCCAGCCCAGCTGGCTTGGAAAAAATGAACACCGTTTTGCAAAATGTTAATGTTCAAAAACCATTATTCCGTGTTATTCATACTTGCAATTTCATTTTAAGGTGATTTAACAACTTTTTGCAAAATGTGTCGTGGAGTGCCCTTCAAGGATCTGTAATGACATGACACTTCGCTTTAGAACTAATTGTTGCACGGATTCCTTCAATTATTGGTATGACGCGTTCCCTTTAGCATCTGTTATTGCATTGTCATTTTGGCATTACAATAATTGATTAATGGACGAAAAATGTTAAACATCTAAGTCGTATTCTATGTATTTTTCATCGACAGTAATAACGGATTAATGGAAAATATATCAATGATCATTAAATCATACATTTGCACATGAAAGATACATAACGGTGCGCTGAGTGAAATTAACGAGGATTTGTTACGTGAAAATTTGTAACTAATTGAAGCTGCTCTTTGCATGATATTGCGAACGGGAAACATTTTATTAAATGAATTATGCTTAATTGCATAGAAATTTATTTGATATATTGCATTATAATCAGTAATTACCAGACGGTGTATTTAGGTAATAGGTAAAAATGAATTATTCATCTGATTATGTACTGTGTTTCTTAGTTATAAACATTAATAAGTAAATCAAATCATAATCCCGATACAACATTATTCATGATATTACACAGATAACCAAACAAAGTTGCAGGGGTAAAACTAAAAACGTGCATCAATCGATAAGATTTTATTTTTAAAACAAAATGAATAAAAGGTCTATCACTGTTCGGAAATTGAAATACCTTTTTGCTTACCCTCTCTGCTGAACGTTTACTGTAAAATGGTTGTCTAATTAGAATAAGATTATATGCTAGTTCATTTTATAAAAAGTAATAAAACCTTAAGTATTTTGCGCAATTTCGGATGCTAAAAATTCCGATAATTTTGAGATTACACAAGGAATGCAAAGAAGATATAATAAGACAAAGGCCGTGGTTACACTGAAGAAAAGGAAGCAGTTATTTATATGTTTTATAGCAAGATTGACTTGAAAACACGCAGTGTAACCACCACTTTTCTTTAAAAAGCTGCTTCTTTAACTTCAGTGTAACCGCAGTCAAAGGTCAATAAGAATGGTTTAACTATATGTTCAATATATTCTGATCATGCTATGTTGGACAACACACATATGATGAATATTTATCAATGTGATGACTCCAAACACCTGACCACATTATATATTTTATTTGGAGTTCCCTTAACAAACGCTCTTTGTCAATGCATTTCTTATTGGAAACTCGAAAATGCTAGCAAAACGTTCGTTGCGTTTTTTTAAAGGTAAGTAGAGTTTTTTGGGAGCGTTGTTGGTATGTTTTTGGAATACATAATGAAGGACATGGTTTACTAGAGGAAAAAAAGTCCGATAAAGCTTCAAATTGCTTTGCGAGTCCCTTATGATATGCATTAAAATGCTTCAAACGAGCTATTGGCCATATGGAAAATGCAAAATAAAGATATAGAAACAAAACCGACAATCGAATTACAAGTGAATGTCTCATAAATAAAATTGTTGACAAGATTTTTTACTATGGTAAAAAAGGTTCAGTGTGGAATTAGAATAAATAAAAATCAATACTAAAATATAAACTGCGTTGTTCTGTAATATATATATTTTTTGTTTAACTAGAGAAATGAGATATGTTACAAAATATATAAAAACACGATATAGATATGATTTAAAAGGACCACCTACATAAATTATTCTAGTAGGGATTTGTTACAATAAGGTTCCTAGAACTCAAAATTCATAAGCCTGTGTCACAAAAACAATTTTAATGATGCTATCCTGTTAAGTTATAATCTATCATTCATGTTTCGTTAAATGTAATAATTAAAGAAAATATGAAAGAAATATTTAATAGCAGAATATGAATTTCAAACTAAATGAACTCGTGAGTTACATGTAAATCTAAACCTACTGACCTACTCCGTGTAAATCATTGAGTACCAGTTTCTTTTGATATATTTAATGTTTATATTGACTGGGTCCAGAAACATTTCCGCTGACCTGTAACAGTACCATAGAACACTAATGATATTGTAAATAAATTCACATATGTAATTAAAAAGGTCGCCATCAACGTTGATTATTATCAAATAGTGTTAATGGCCAGTGCAAACTATTACAGTTTTTGCCTTAAGGCTTTCCGAAAAAATATCCGGATGCCATTTTGGATCAATCATATCATAATGAAATATCCTATCTGATGTTTAAATTTGAGCCTCACAATCATCAGAGATAATAATTGAAATGGTGCTGTCAACGAGTAGCGACATTCTCTAAAACCACTGCAAAATGGGAATTAATTGGTATAATATATTGTAAACCCATCGGAATTCGATTGCGCAAGGTTTGTTATATTTATAACAATTTCGCAGACGCAGCCGCAAAGAACCGTTGACAGCATCGTAATCGAGCATTGCTTTGTGATAGGAATTACTCTTACATGTATAAATGTGTCAATTTACCTCAACGCAATTCCACTCACTCATATTATATTAACTCAAAATTGAATGTGCATTTCAAAATTTGCAAGCTTTCTTTCCTTTACAGTGAGAGGTTGATAAGTAAAAAAAATATTGCTTCATGGTTTTGTCGATGGTTCAGATACCAATATGTTCGTTACCTAGAAAATGCAGCTTGTTCTTTGATGTGTACCTTAATTAAGCCAGTATGATACAAGGCACTCAAAAGTGATTTTTTTCAGTTCCTGCTAATACATGTATAGACTTCTATCTATTCTATGTGAAATTATAACTGAATATGTTTAGAATGTGATTAATGTCGTTATTATAATTTCTTAATCACAAAACAATTACGGCTTCTGATTTTGCCACCATGATGTCCTGAAAAAAAAAACAGTTATTAATAAAGACAAATATGCAAAATATATAAAGATTCTAACGAATGTTTTTTTTTTCAATTTATTAACATGTAAAAATCGAGATCTTACATATATTCACATGAATTCATTGCAAGTTTAATGAGCAATAAATTGAAAATGAAATTCATTACTTTAACTTTAATAATATTATTCTAAAAGGTGATAATAGTTTGTATCATTGATTTACAAAACAATGGCGAAGAAAACCCAATTTAGGAAAAACAATCAATATCAAAACAAAAACTATATTGAAAATTTCGTCTACCTTCCATTGAAATCTATTAAGTAACATTATTCATCTTTCTTCTTTCTTGACTCTGCATTGCTTTTATAGAAATATTTTAAATAATGACTTTATAAATTGACTCAGTTGATTCAAATCGCCATATGCATGTACTACTTCTAGCTTCGCTGATCCTTAAACATGCTTTTTTAAATATTTATCTGGAAAATGTACTTTATTCACTTTATTGTACATATGCGACTACTTACGCAACCCTGTCTTAATAAATGCATTGTTTATGAGTTTACTGTTTTTATTGTAAATTTGGTTCAACATGCGTCGCTCAAGCCGTTTCTGTTACAGCCAACTCGTTCGTTTTGATAGATTCAACTAAGTTCCTTTTATCGCTCTTACTACCAATCTTTAAAAATAATGACTTGAATCTTACACGGATATCAACGCGAAAATACAAATACGTCATAGCGTTCAGTATGGGATTGAGAAAACACCAAAGATACACCGATTGTTCAATGGACAAAGCTGTTTCAATCTTGAGATGTGATAATGAATTCGTCAAAAGTAGAGCCTTCCAGGTATAAGACGCAGCATAGCAGAATATAAATAACATCATTATAATCAGGGCCATATAGCGCGTGTCTTTAGTCTTTAGTGTATGGGCCCCTGGGCTCCTAGGCTGATTAGACGTAATGTTGCTACGTTTTGTGTCTTTTAATGCGTTATTGTTTCGGGGCAGCATCTCCCCTTGTTTTATGTCCGGATGGGTTTTCACAATAATATCAAATAGTTTATCATTTGTAACCGGGGTAGACACAGGTGCAGGTTTACTAATAAGGTTTATAAATGAAGCAGTGGAACATGTAACAATAACGGACGGTATCACAAATAAAAGTAATATATCGAGAAACATAAATATAGCCGTGGCGGTTTGATATTTTGGGTTTTCCGCACAAATGAAACTGATATCTCCCCCGGAATGTTCGCGTTCCACAATATCGTTTAAGAACGGTTCGCGCACGGCGTATAGATGTCCGATAATCCATAACAACCCAATCACATACAGCGTTTTCCTCCGCGATGGCCGCCCGCTGTATTTCAACTCGATCACTTTGCACACGGCCACTGCGCACGTGCAAAACACGGACGTCGTGGCACTTCCGGTGCCCGCGAACGCGCACGCCTTGCAGACGAGCGAACCGATGCCTTCGGTCGAGAACATGCCCATGATCCGCGCCGGCATGACAAACGCCGCTACGTTCATGCGCGCCGCGATGAGCGATAATAGGAACAGATCCGATGGCTTCCGGATACAGTTGCGGATATCGTTGGGACTTCCGGTTTCGGCGCTGCAGCGGCGTTTAAGCATCGCGCGGATGATTAAGGAGTTTATAATGAGTATCGCTACGATCAGCAGTAAATAGAGAAACGTCCATGTGATCGTTTCGTGTTCCGATAATATCCGGTCTTCGGGAATGGCCGCCGGTTCCGATTCGCTTTCGGCGCTGCCATTCGGTTCTTCTTCCGGTTGGAGATCGGGCGCTTCCGGGTAGGATTCGGGTTCAGGTTCAGGGCTTGGTTCGGCACTGGGTTCTACACTCGGGTCCACCATCGCTTTGCTATCGAATTTCACACTTTGTCTAGTTGCCGATCTGGTTTATATATCTTTTTCAATATATATTATTCAAATCCCTTAAATTGATCCAAACATGATTCAGGACTTGTGTTAACCATTAAATTTGTAATTAAAGTTTTATACTGAACAACAAACAAACTGGCCTTTTAATCTTTCACTTGATGCAAAGATGAAAGCTACTTCATTTGATATAACATTTTTGTTCAGACTGTTATTTCGCAGTTTTGTATTAGATGAATCGGTTCACTTAACTAATGCAAAACTGACAGAAGCACCACTTACAATAAATTTCCTTTTCTTAATTTTGCATCAACCGTCATTTTTACTTTGCAGTTTCACATGTTTGGATAAGCAAGGTGCTAGCAATTTTGTACTTTATGAAATAAATTCAATGTTTAACTTTAATTCCAATTCATCTTTTCCAAAAATGAAATGTGCATTAGATAAGACGTGTTCACTTTAATATGCATTTATATGTTATATTTACTTTCCAAGCAGGGCTATCTCATTTTCTATCCCTTATTGAATGCAGGGATAAATAGCTATGCGAAATGGACATAGCTCACCCACATTATGCCAATCCGTCTGAGCAAATGGGTGCTTAAGTATAGCACCAAGAATAATGAGAAGCGTGCCATCTCTCCTTAGTAATCGGGGAGGGTTCAATCATGGAAGAAACTTTCTCAATAAATCATATTTATACATAAAAACTGATCGATTCTTAGATGTACATGTTTACTAACTATGTAAGATGGCACTCTTGGGATAAGTCAATGGTTAAGTATAGATGATGGATTCAAATAATTTTTTTTCGTTTGATATATATATCTTTTTTAGCTCATACACATGTATAAACGTAAATTTAATATTTTAACACATAAAAAATAATAATTGCTTAATAATTTTCCTAAATTGCTGTATTTCCAACTTTACAAGTGCGTTTTGCCTATGTCGTATCCACTGATGTGTTACAACCTCCAAATATTTAGTTAAGATGTATGGTAAAATGCTTAATACGCAAAACACGTTTATGCGCGGATCCCGTCAATTAGTCCTTGTCAATAATAACTGAATAACTAAATGGACGCTGCGAGGACAGCATCATTACATGTTATCTTTGGTTGCACACAAGCGTGACTGTGTTACTGTTATAATATGTGAAATAGAAGATGCTACATGTACTAGTTTTCTTAATTTAAAAAAAAAACTAAATCTAGAGACCGAAACATAACCGATTAATTCATGATAACCGGTTATCTTTACAGTATAAGGTATAAAGTATACTTGTATACATGTGACAGGGTATCTATTCGTTTTAGGGCAAGTATACTGTGTAAGCATTTTAAAAACATTGTTTGTATTATAATTCACAATAATGCCCTTCAGATCAACCCCCAATCGTGTTAAATGTCTAAACACTACTTTTAAATTGCAATTATTCTACTATCAACAACTCTGAAAAGATTTAAGTCAACCACCATTGTTGAAAAAAAAAGCAATTTAAACTCGCGTACGGAGTAAAGCTAATAATCAGATCAATAGGTTCAACTCATAAATCCAAGCGAAACGTTTAACTCACTCACCCCCCCCCCCATAAATTACTTGTGTATATAATGGATATACCAAGTCAGGGTATATTTTTTCTGGAAGG
>LQRL01153816.1:18041-37954 GCA_001703475.1 Hydroides elegans
CCTGAAAAATATCAGGGCAAGTATACTTACCCTAACAAATCAGGGCAAGCATACTTACCCTAGGGTAAGTATACTTGCCCTGACTTTCCCTAGGGTAAGTATACTTGCCCTAACATAATAGATACCCTATAACATGTATATGTTACTACTTTCATTCTAGAATGAACGATTTACCTTATTTCACTTACCAACTAAATAACCACATTCGCTTCTTATATTTCCGTTAAATTGTTCCTTCCTGTTTGGAATCCTGTTTGAAGTCCTCGATCCTTTTTACACCGATGCGCTTCTAGCATGCTTGCAACACTTTAATCATTGACCGATTCTTTTCATTCTAGATGATATGCTTTTTTACTAAAACATCAATATAGTCTATCATTTTGATTCGGCAAGGGTAGTCTGTAAGACGTAAAAAACGATTTAAATGTATGTCAATATGAACATTTTCGGCACGTTCTGTTACGTCCCGACGTAGGATAAGCAATGTCATTCTTTAAACGTCCGAATTGGACGTGACATCGACACAACGTCCTTTCTGGGTCTGCGATGAAAAAGACGTATGTTGGAATACGTGTATATTTATTACTTGATTTTAACGTCCTTTCGACGTCCGTTGGCATCTCGCCGATTGGGCTACAGAGGCGTGAATGCTTCCTGTGTAGAAACGAATCAGCCATATCGGAAAGGAAATATTAAGATTGAAAAGGCAGAGGTTAGCAATGATATGATCCATCTGAGAATCAGTTGAAATGGACTTTTGATATTTAGACGTACTTAAACGTGGACCTTAGTGACTCTACAATGATGTATTGCGGGACATTAAAGATTTCAAAGTGGAGATCCAACAAAGCTTTAAAGGTCTTAACGCTCATGCATTGTTGTGAAGTAGGGAATTAATATTAGATGGAAATGCAAGTATGCGATTTATGTGATAAATGAAGTTGCCATTTTTGATGTGTCTATAAAACCGGCAAATGTATTCTCTTTCAAGACTTTCACCAGGGATGTCTTGAATTTGTCTGGATGTATGATTCAAATATGCTTCATTTTTCATTTATTACAGAATCCAGGTTACCGGAATGGTTTATTCAAATTATAATGCAAATTTTCTGAAATCATTGAGCAATTACAATTAAGTATATCCAGTGATATCTGATTTGATTATTTTTCTTTGATGTTTTGCTTGAGCTTCAATGAACCATTATGAATACCTCGTTTAGATCAAAGGGGGTTTAGGAATCCATGACCAGAGTACGTGTAGTTTTTCCCAACTCATCGACGCTCGTTCGATCTAATGTTATCCTAACCTGGTTGAAATTTTACGGACAATTACCTTTATAAGTATATCTACGTTGTCTATAAGTCTATTATGTAGTCCTTCATCGAGTGTCCCTGCTAATAACTTGATGAAATGGCTCATGGAGGGATATGTGCATTGTAACACATGAACATGTGCATGTCCTTATGCATGACACAATCGAACGTTTAGACCACTCATAAACAATATTTTGGAGGGGAAACCTAGACTTCTAGTTAAAAATTGAAATTGAGATAGGTTCCACTATCTAAGTTTTTTTTGAAAACATTTCCTCAAAACTGCAAAATACCACGCAGTAACGTTATGCATGGAGCCATTTTTATTTAGTTCGGAAGATACATTGAACAGTTCAGGAGACTGATAGTATCTTAAATACCAAAGGAAGTTGTGATATATCTTTATAATATGGTCCGCATAAAGATAATAGGTGGTATTTATTTTGTGTTCTATTTTAACCTTAATTTATTATATTTTTATTGATTTCATGTTTCAGCTTCAGTAGAATATGACAACCTGCATTCGATAAGTAAATGGACAGTGAAATGTTTTTTTTTCTAAAAAACTAAATCTAAATACCAACATAAAATAATGTTTTTTTTTCTAAATAAACTAAAACTAAATCTCAATATAAAATAATTTGAATCGTACCCAAAATAGTGTTCCTCAATTATTTGTTGTCTATTTATTAATGTATTAAATTGTCTTTGTGAGATCAATCTATAATCTAAAAATCGTACTTAAGCAACACTTTTATGTTAACCATAACAATCACAAACATAAGAACGGTTGTTTTATATAGTCTAATATAGTGCTTGTCAATTTATCTCACGGTTCATTAAAAAAGAAAAGTCAGTTGACCCAAATTGACTCTACTATATGCTATATATTTCATTTTTACCTTACAAGAATGGGAGGGCTTTAAGCCGGGAGGGATTTTAGTCTACCTTGCAAAAATGGGAGGGCTTTTAGCCGGGAGGGCTTTTGACCGGGAGGGCTTTTGACCGTTTACCAAATCTCATTGATACAATAGATTGCAATAATAAACATATTGAGGGGCCGAAATTGTAGGTGATTAAGTTGGGGATGAAAAGTTGTCATATTTCAAAATAAATTATAGTTTATAGATTGATCTCACAAATGACAATTTGATACAGATAGACAACAAATAATGGAGGAACACTATTTTGGGTACGATTCAAACGTTTTATGGAGATATAGTTTATTTTGAAGTTGACACAAATTGACTCTGTATGTGCCTGATGTGTCCTTATACAAGTATAAATCCTACTAAATCATAAACTAATTAGAAAGTATGAGAAAATCCAATATGTCAAATTATTTTTTAGCCTTAAGGTCAAAGTAAATAAGGGAGTTAAAAATATAATCGATATTGGTAACATATTACATCACAACGACCGCTATTCATTCATGTGAAAAGAATTGGAGTACATTTTGCTTTCAGCGATGTTTTTTCTTTGTTCGCTTTGTTAATGTTTATCCAGGATGCATTGTTTATGTTACATAATTTTTTATTTGAGTCTAAATCGAAGATGTCTTAAATCTTTAATAGAACAAGCAAATTTTTATAGTATATTTTAGTTTATTTTACAGTCGATTATTTCAATAATAACACATAACCTTTCTTTATCATAAGTGTTTGTCAGCGATAGTATTACATTGATTTGTTTACACATGATTTGAAGTGCGATGCAAAACAAAAACAATTAAAATGAAAGAAACGAAAATATAGGCGACTTACATTTTTACATTTTAGAGGTGAGAATGTTTAAGGGCCTGACATCGTCAGAAGACTTTTCCCATATCTGTCTCTTAATTGACCCTGTCTTCCAATGTTATTCTTATTAGAAACTCAAAACTCAAATCGCGTTTATTTTGGTTTATATTTAAAAGGTGAAAATGTTTAAGGGCCTGTCATCATTAGAAGACTTTTCGAGTATTTGTCTCTTAACGGATCCTGCCTTCCAATATAACTCTTATTAGAAACTCAAAACTCAAGTCGCGTTTATTTTGGCTCCAGGTAAGTAATTCTTGTTAAAGATCACTGGTATGGTACAGGCTGTTTACACTGGTTTATGTGTATCTTAAACACAACTACACATTTACAGTGATACGAATAAAAGGTTTATAAGAGTAATCATCAGCTCCTTTTTTATACATAGGCTTCATTTAATCCCATGAATGCCCTATATCGCATTTAAAATAATACTATAACAGATTAATTGAAAATGCTTATTTACTTAATCAAAACATATAATGCATATATAAACATTTTCTTGCACAAGCATAATGCTTATGAATTAATAAACCTTAATGACACTGTTATTGGTCACAAGATTAGGGATAATTCATCTCCTTTTCCCTATTCCTAGAGATAATGCGTATGATATCATATATAACCCACTCGGCAAGGGTCGTCCAAAGTACGTCTTTTTCGGACGTGACGTCGAGAGGACGACCTAATTTGGGCCCATATGTAAGTTTTCCGGACGTCTTTTTACGTCCCGGCGTCCGTAGAACGTCATTCTTACGTCCGATTCGGACGCGACGTCGAGAGGACATCTTCTCTACGTCCGCGACGAATAAGGACGTCCGGAAAACTTACGCACGGGCCCAAATTAGGTCGTCCTCTCGACGTCCGATGACGTCTTGCCGTGTGGGAAGTAAGAACCATGAGGAAGGGCATTCTGTATATTGAATGACGCGAAAGACGGTTATATTTAAACGTATTCACTAATCAAACCGCACTCAACTATAACTTATTGATGAATTAGTAATCATCTCAAAATGTTTAAATGTTGCATCATCATACACATGACCTCATATATAGCAGCTTACTAAATGCCCAATGACTATTTCATAATTGTTTCCTCAATGTACTCTTGCAAACCCAAAGAGCTTATTCAAAATCGAAGCTCTCAATGGGGGTTTATCTCAAGACTATATGAACTCACATGTTTATGTCTACACTGTCATGCTTTCCAATATGATTTCCAATATGATCTCCAATATGATTTTGTCAAAGATTATATCAATGTGAAGGTTACGCTCATAATATCCTAATATATGCCACGGCTAAAGCTATTCGATCAAAATGTATGTCAAAAAGAAAGCATAGACCAAAATAGAATTTATACATGTATATACATGAATATTAGTAAATTACTAAACATATGTTTTTTTCATGTAGTTCAAATACCCTTTATGGGTACAAGTTCGAGGTTGCAACCGGAAGTTTCCCCGAACTTAACCGAAAAGTCCAGCTGTATTTAAAACTTCGACATACAACTCCGAATTGCTTCCCATCCATCTCAGCTGTTCAACCACGCAGGATTTTACTATTAAAGGGTTGGGATGAGGAGACATAATAGCGCCTAAATGGTCATTTTTTTATTATGAATTAAACACTTATTACCAGCATAGACGGATTCACTTGGGCTATTTTAGGTATGTATTTTATGAAGTTTATTTTATAAACATGGTTTGTCGACTTGCATAATATACAGTAAACGCGCTTTATAAGTTGACATCGTGCGTGTACATATTTCGATTTAAGGTTGCAGTGTTTGAGCGTGTGGGCATGCAGGTGTGCGGGCGTGCAGGCGTGGATTTTTCCCTTTTTGGTTATACATGCATATACGTTTTATTTAAAGTTATATTTTATTAGGTGGTCTCTTTTTATCTGCTATTTATTTCAGTTGCATACATATTCTTGCTTCGTATACATCTTTACATCGATCTATTGAGATAATTTGACGAGCTTCGGGAAGATATCAAAACAAAACTTGATGTTTTTAATTGTGAAAGTCTAATATCATATGTTTCCGTTGACTTTTTTCTCAACATTTTACAATCACAATAAGTCAACTCATTTTATTCAAGCATTTTATTAATTTAATCATTGCCTAAATTTATATATAATATTGTTGATATTTTGTGATCAGAAATTAAAGCGAGGAAGTTTTATTGTTTTTCGACTTGTATGATTTTTTTCAGATATTTACCAATTCTTAAGTATTGTTTGATCATTCATATTCAAATGAAAAACAAATGATTTGGATGATTCAAGTTCATTTGTCGTATAGATTTTCAGTTTGCAAGTACAACTATAACTAAAACCAAAAGGTTATTAAAGGATTGACTGTGACAAACAGTCAAGAAGAACTAGTAACATTCAGGTAAAAAGCAAAAACAGTCTCGTTGACAAAATAAATAGATTTATGAAAGGTGATCGTTGCTAAATATTTAATTAAAGGGACTATTTCATTTATAAAAATAAATAACAAATAAAAATATAATAATTACCACAGGGTTATTTTTTTCTTTAGCCTTAAATATTACAAGCAAAAGATATAACATCCAATCATAGAAACCAACATAATGTATTATATTGAAGCACTTTTTGACTTTGTCAAACGAGCTTTGATAGCATATTTATAAATGTTTATAAATGCTAGAGTCTTTTGCTAAAACATATATATTTTGTGATCAAATGCTCAATTCTTTGGATTCATATGATGTTAATCTGACATTGCGAATTTTATGCATTATATAAATGCATTTATTTGACATTTTCCATTTAATGTTTAACATTATGATATGCAAAAGGAACCAAATGTTTTTCGCAAATGTGAACTATTGTTTTTTACATCAGACGAAGGCAACTACCAGCTGTACAAAAAGCTTGAGGAACAACATATAACAATACAAATCCAAACATCACACCGTTCCATATCTTTCCTATGTTCTTTGGAATATTATATATCAAGTTCAACATACAGAGAAGACAAATCATAAATGTGCCATGGTGTCGGTAGTGATCGTGGTGTTTACTTTGTTGTGATCCAAAATATGTTATATTTGGTGATTTCGATTCAATATCATGTGCTTCTAAGGCAATTTCAAATGCATTAAAAATTAGATCTGCCATCTCTTTCTGTCGCACGACAGTTAGATTATCTGAATCTACTTGATGACCCCCAAGATCAGTGTCAATACGTCCATGAGTGACAGTAAAGTGGTCATAGGTATTGACGCGTTCAAGTGTCTCAATCGTGTTGAAATGATTAGCCAATTCTTGTCTCGAGTCGAGGGAGTTAAATTTTACTAATACCGATGGTATTTGCGTGGATGTATCTTTATAAGAGGTATTCCTATATCGACATATTGCTTCATGATGTTCTAGGCCTTTCCATGTCATTGTTGCAGAGCAGCCGTTCTTTTCGAATGTACAAAACACTTCTAGATTACCAAGTCGACGTCCTACAGCATTGTCCACGAACAACTGGACACGAAAAAAAATAGAAGAGAATGTTAATTCAAAATATAACGTTTTAACTTCAAGCAAAGGTGAAGCTTACTTTTTATATTTGGCATAAAACAAGCACTAACAGAGTGATACAAACATAAGAGCAACATTGTAGTTAGAAACAAATAACTGTTACAAGCAGCAACTACAGATTATATCAACAATACTTGCTAATATATTCGAATAAACTAGTTAATGTATATAATGAGTATGAATTTGTCTACGCATAAAATACCTTTTGTTTTGTAATATCAACACAATCAGTGCATTTGGCTGGACAATGCGAGACAATCCGATAGTCAAATATGTGTTCTACGCATGCTTGGCACATTCTATGTCCACATGGTGTCTGTTGCACTGGCGGTCTTAGCAGATGTCGACATTGTACGCAAGTCATATGGGGTGTAATGAGTGATTCATCTACCAATACTGGGACCTCATGTGGTGCAAAAACGGTTGACATATTTCTTTTAACCTGTAAAAAAGCATAAACAAAAACAATTTGTTTACGTATAGTATCACTTATATAGCTAAGGTATACTATAACTTATTGCCATATTTCTTGTCATATATAAAGGACTATGAACCATTCTAATACGTAAATTAATGCTGAAGTTAGAAAATAACGGTCAAGTGCAATATACAAGCAGATATTTAGAACTTTGACTCAAATTAACTAAAATGTATTCAAACATATACCTACGTTTTTGTATTTACAGTACAACTTTTATCTCAATTACAATTAATACATAATTAAAAATATTGGTTAAGCCTTGTTAATGTTGTTTGTCTTTATTGGAAAATATTTGTGTACACTTCTTTTATTTTTGACTGAGGCAGAGCATCTACATCCTACACTACATAGCAGGACAACGCACCTTACATGTACACACATATCCTAATGTGTAAACTGATATATAATCAGATTTTTTCACAAGGGTTATCATGGAACTTAGGTCTAAAGAATATAAGATATATGATAATGACATTGTTTTCAATATAGTGATAATAATATGGAATTGTTAAGTTATTTTCTGTCTGTTGTATCATGACAATTATGATTGACCAATATTCATTTATTAGAAAAAAAGTATGTCATCATAATAAACTGAAGAATTACCTTGAAACTTCAAAAGCACAATATCCTTAAATTTACACTTATTTTTTGTTAATATGTCTTTAATGAAAAATTGTGCAATCCCTAGTCTTATTCATTTGAGTACAAGTTTATGGGTAATTATTTAGGGCAAATTCCATTCAAACCAGTTTTGGATTGGTATCCATATGTTCAATAATAACTAAATTGGAACAGTCTTCTATTGAAATGTAATTTGTTCTGTGATAAGTTAACCAGCAATCTAAATTAATACAATGGTGATCTATTACGACTATGATCTTTTGTAATAAAAACATTTGGCAAAGTTAACAGTTTCAATTATAATTCAATTTACAGGGTATATATAATATACTGTATGATCATTGTTACTGCAATTCACTCGTTTAAATGAGTAATAGACAATTCAAGTTTTAGTGACACTTTCAACGAATAGTCCATATATTATGTCAACAAAAATATTTATTTATAAGTGATCTCGCATTTTCTCGATATACGTCAGCTATAGAAAGCAAGCAGCCATTTTGAATAAAATAGTGTTTACAACGAATCAGACTAATATATAGATAACGCTCCAAAATATAAAGGTAAGCATGACGAATTAAATATATTGTTGTTTAAAATTTTTATTAAATGTATTTTATCGATAAACAACATCGCCACATTAGTTATAAATATATTTATTTATCATCAATGCAAAATAGAGTAAGATTTAATTCAAATGATAGAAATCGATTTTGTGATTTAATTTCCATTTTTAATCTGAATTTAGTCAGCAAGGATTTGAAACAAAAACATTAATATTAAATTTGTAATACATCGTATTTGTAATGTTTGATTACTGACAAAATATGTGTCTAAAAACTATCCTTCTTTGAAATAGGAATATGGCGGCAGCCGGCCGGATACGATATGTGGACACCAGAGCTGATCTAACTTGTGTCAACTGTAGTGAGATGCCCATTCCTCCTGTTTATCAAAGCGAATGTGGCCACAACATATGTGAGATATGTAGAATAGAGTTGGTTCAAAACAACGAGACCATCAACTGTCCGGCACAGAAAGAAAATTGTGTTGCGATAACGCTAACAGAGGTAATTTTATCACTTATCGGCACTAATTTGAAAATAAAAAGTTAATTTTAAACAAACAGTGCACAAATCATGTTACATTTTATCAATGTGCGTCCATAATTATTATTGCAATATATTTTTTATTCATGTATTCTGCCTTGCACAACATGATGTAACTTTTACAAAATTAAGGGGTTTGTCATTGAAATTAGCCTTAAACGAAAATCAAGAGTAGTTATGATTATTTTGCTATGCCTGCTATGACGAACATATATATTCTACTGTAAACATAATAATAATAATACAAATCGGAATGTATGAAGGCATTTTTGCCGAACAGTTGAAGCAAAACAAGAAATATAATCTGTGCAGTTTTAATGAAACTTAGATTTTAGGTTATACATATATTAACATCGAAACATGCATATGCATAGTTAATTATAAATAAGTTCATATTCTTATTTGAAAGTGCAACATTTATATTAAGATTTAATAAAACTCATTTTAATTCAATTTAAGGTGATTCCTGACGTCGCCCTTAAGAAAGAATTGACCGAACTGGAGGTTTATTGTTCAAACAATGGTTGTGAGGCTATTGTTGCACTAGGAGGTTTGCAAGACCATACCGATAAGTGTGACTTTAGATCAATTAGCTGTTCATTTTGCAAAGAGTCTTTTATCTCGCTTAATTTTGAGGAACACCTAAACGTTTGTGAGCATTTTATTTTAGAGTGCACAGCGTGCTTTAAATCATGTACCCGTCTTGAATTGAAAACGTATCATAAAGAATGTATTGTTAAGCCCAAATCTGAATGTTACCCATCAAATGGGTCCTTTACAAATTTAAATGATCAAAAACCTGAACAGAGTGATGCACAAGCCAAGATTGACACCAAATTTGTTGAACATATTCAGTTACAACTCAATAGTTTGAAATCTGAAGTAGGCCGTCTTAATGAAGCAGTTCAAACACTTTCACTAGAAAATTCCAAGCTTAAAAACAGCATAAGTATTCTTGAGAGAAATCAAAAAAGGAATGCCCCCTCTAGCAGATACATAGAAGAAGACCCTTGTTCGTTTGAGCAGTCAATATTTCGCATACAAAACTATGAACAAAAGAAACAAAATGCACTAAATAACTCAGAGGAATTTTTCTATACGGAGTCAATGCTTAGTCATAAGCACGGCTATAAATCATGTTTAAAGTTTTATCCAAATGGCAACGGGTCCGGCAAAAATACACACTGCAGTATTTATTTTGCTTTAATGAAAGGAGAATGGGATAATCTGTTGAAATGGCCATTTCGTCAAAGAGTTTCACTGACTTTATTTGATCAGAAGTTTAGACGCCACCATATTGTAGAAACATTTAGGCCCGACCCAACAAGCATGAGTTTTCAAAAACCCATACACGATGTTAACCGAGCATATGGGTGCCCTGAATTTGTTGCACATACCCGAATCGATAGCTTTATTGAGAACGACACTGTTTGTCTTGGCTTAGGCATTGACTCGTTAGGTTTACATACCCCTGCTTCTCCAGAGGAGCTTGTTGTTAAAGTGTACAGTGTTGATCCAATATAAAGAGTTCTTTATATGACATTTAATCAAGCATGTTGTAATTGGATATGAACTTATGATCAACCTCTAGATTAAATCATTCTGTTTCTCAGTTATATTATAAGTTATATTTTGTTTCTGTAAATGGTGAATGAAGAAGATATTTTGATATATAAAAAAAACATGTTAACTTAATAAATCTGCACTGTGCACAACATGAAAAACCATCATGGTATTACAAATAGAACGGTTATAACGAAGTGGGTCATTTTCAAATTATACACGAATACTGATATTCATCAACTGTACATGTACATTAAAATGTAATGCAAGTTAATGTATATGTCTATTATCGAATAACAAATATAAGTTTTATGCAAACATATATCGTGGTTTTGTGAATGTGCATTACGACTCAAATACAGTATATAACTTAATATTGCAACACCATATACATTTGATGACTGAGATTCCATATCTCGTGACAGAATAGGCCATTCGTCAATAAAAGGCAATGTAAATCAAATTAGCTTTATGATACATTTCTATAAGTATTTGTAGTCGAATAGGTCAAATTAGCAAGGATCACTCTTAATATGGTAAAGCGCGTAAGTCCTCTTAAATATGTTGCCTTATAGGTTATATATGGGTTAGCGTGACATATATATTAACCAGTTAGATCGTACTATCTGTGATTGGAGAATATTTACCCAATATATTATTTCTATTTGATTAGACAACATGTATGCCAATATCAAACGTATTTGTTGTGTAGATGATTTATGTACCATTAAGGTCGGATCTTTACTTTAAGTGTACACTGTGTACTGTATTTTATTAGTGATATTTATAATTGAAATGTTCTTTTAACTTTCTCATATATTTTGTTGTTTGCTATTTGCAAGGTTTTTTATCAATATGAAATATGTATTTGATATAGATGTCACTTTATTTTATATCAAAACTATTTTTCATTTAATTTCGTTTGCTATTATTTTTTGTATTATTTTGTACTTTTTGTACTTTTTTGCAATTTTCTATTTTATTTCTGTTTTTGTAATTATGTACCATTTTGTATAGATTTGACCAAAATATGTTTTTCAAATTAGTTAACAATTGCAAAAAAGGGTTTATTATAGCGTATGGCTAAATGTGATCTCTTTTCATTTGAACTGAAAAATAAATTATGTTTGTTAAAGATACATGCTTCGAACAAAAACAAATTTGATATCGGTTGGTTGATATGAGTAAATATGAATTCATAACACCATTGCTCAATTTTAGTTTCGCTGTTTCTGAGTCTATGTAAATTATGTCCTTATTGAAATTGTTAAATATTTGCGCGAATTGTAAATACAAAAATATAATAAAATTACTATACTCTTTACTAAACTTTTAGTAATTTATTAAAGTCACCATTTTTAGCAATGTATCAACTTAATCTAATACACAGAACTTCACATTCTATACGTTGTTGAACGCAACCAATAATAATTATGACATATTTTATATATAATTATATATGTTTGGATACTTATCATATTGAGACTAGTATAATTTATATTGATTGTTAAAGTAAACTTATGGATAGAATTTAAAATTTAGTTGAACAATTTCTTGTACATATAGGTATATTTCAATATATTTAAATATTAATCCCGGAATCAGGAAAATAAAATAAGATAAACACAGGACTTGATAAGTCGATATCGATTACTGCAAAGTGCCACAGTGTGATAGATATTAGATTATTGGAACTCAAAGTCTACTGTCTACTGATTGTAATTAGAATATATCACCATAAATTTATTTGGGTATCCGTCCAAAAAGTTTCCGGTCATAAAGTTTCGAAAAATGACAACATAGGACAAAAGGTTTCCAGTCAAAATTTTCCGTCCAAAAAGTGTCCAAAATTTTAAGATGATTAAATGTTATTTTACAAATAAATTAATGAAATAATGCTCACTTGTTTATTCATCAATGCTACTCTTACTGTACTTCTCTGGTTTTGCCCGCTATTTTGAAAACTTAGATGTTAACCAAATTCACAATTATATTTAAATTTGTAAATGATGAATTTAAAATGGCTTATTTTCACTCCAATCTTTGGTAACCCCAGTGACAGTATTTAGCTGTTTTAAGAAAACTAAAATTAGAAAACTAAAATTAACATATTTTTGTCATTAGAAAATTATTAAGCTTTAATGAATCGATAAGAATACTTAATTTATTTTAACAAAATAAATGAAAGTCAGGATGAAAAAAATCTCGATTTCGTCAAAGGAGAAGTTAAATGTGTGCAAATAATTTGTTTGATTTTCTTTCTATTTAAAAGTTGGAAACTTTTTGGGCGGAAACTTTTTGGGTCATTTGTCAATAATGGAAACTTTATGGCTGGAAACTTTTTGGGCCGAAACTTTTTGGGCCATGTGTCAATAATGAAAAATTTATTGCTGGAAACTTTTTGGGCGGAAACTTTTTGGCAGGAAACTTTTGTCCTATGTTGTAATTTTTGGAAACTTTATGGGAGGACATTTTTTGGGCGGAAACTTTTTGGGTCGGATTCATTTATTTGATAAGGTAACAAAATTATGCACTTCAAAATTGAATGCCTAATTTTTGTGAGTAAAGCCAATATAATTGTTTTATGGGGCGTTTGATAAGAGCGGAACAAATTCATATATGAGGAGCTGTATTGAAGTTTAATGGTATCGTTAACCCAATCTGTAATCCTAAGTGCACACTTCGTCAGAATGGAAATATTTGTCAGCATAGAAGACATATTCCAATTTTGGAACGCTCTGAGGTACTGATTGAAAGTTTGACTGTACATAAAAAATAGATCCAAACACATATCTACCTAAATATTTGCGTTAAATGATAGGTGTATATCTTAATTATTATTCTACATTTAAAACTAACCATTTATTTTAATAGACTATGCTACATCATACCTTTGTCACACAAGGGTGAGTGAAATAGTCACCATTCCCACTTTTTAATTTTGGAACGATTATGTTTTTTATTCATTGTGAGGCATATTATACACGTATAAATGTTGAAAGGCGACTAAATCAATCAAAAGTCTACTATAAAGACTCCGTTCTCGTTGTTGTCAGCATTTTAAACTTGTACATAATTCCATGGAAATACCCAGCGTACTGGGACTCTAGCAATGTGACACGACGATGCCCGCTTGTAATTACTTCTACAAGTATAGATGTCTATGATTTTAAAAGTCAGCTGTATTAATAGCAGGGTATCATTCAAGATTTAGTCGGAATATATATCCGTAAATAATATATACAACTTTCAAGAAGAAAGAAATGGATAATTCACGAAAAAAAACTTAAACTCAAACTCTGATATGTGTCATTATAAAGTTGTAATAAATGGTTTTAGGACAATAAGGCAGGGGGTTATGATCGTTCATTGTATTTGAGTTAAAATGCATGCTATACATGTTGATAAATCTTGTAATACAAATAACAAAACAGATCGTTCCAAAATTAGAAAATATGTGTAGGATGAATATCAGAGTCAAAATCAAAATGTTATATCACATAGAATAATATGAGCCAAATCATTTCATAGATATGTAAAGAGCTAGTCTACACCTTTAATATAGAATTGATATAATATTTTTTGTACATGAAATAAAGATTTTTTAAGAATTCCAAAAATTATCGACGACTCAGAGCGTTCCAAAATTGGGTAAACACGTCTATTATGTACGCTAGCTTAACTGGTATCTGAAGGCATATTAAACTGTTAGTCATTAACCATTATACGTTATGTTTATCTAGACTAAAGAACATTAGAACATGTAGACTATCAATCTACACATAAATTTACAGCATGGTTCTTTAGAAGGCTCGCGACCACTTATTACACGGGGTTAGCGGGCAAACAAATGATAATTTTCCCTACAGATTATTATTTTAAACCATATATAGTTCGTATGTTTTGATATAAAATGTGTATATGATATTTTCCCCATGATTGTTTGATATTTCAAGCACACACTAGTTCTACTTAGAAACTAGAGACTAAAGGCCTTCGATCCCCCGTGGACTTTCAATAATTATTTAATTAAGCATGGTCAGCACTGGAAAAAAACATAGACATCAGAGATGCACAGCCAACAACATAGGCAATATACAATCTTTATGACCAATATCTGTCGATTAAAATAGAAGGTTATATTTTTAATCTTTCTCTCAACGTCTTTCTCACATCGTCTTTTTCACAAATTCTTTCTCTTATCTTTCTCACAAAGTCTTTCTCACAATGTATTTCTCATAAAGTCTTTCTCATAACGTTTATTTCTCATAACGCCTTTCTCACTACATCTTTCTCACAATGTCTTTCTAACATTTTTTTCTCATAACGTCTTTCTCATAACGTCTTTCTTATAACGTTTTTTTCTCATAACGTCTTTTCGACAACGTTTTTACGCAGTGCCTTTCTCACAATGTCCTTCTCAAAACGTCTTTCACATAACATCTTTCTAACAACGTCTTTATCACATCGTCTTTCTCACACGTCTTTTCTTTTAAAAAGCGTGTCACAATGTCTTTCTCACCACGTCTTTCTCACAACATCATTCTCACAACGTCTTTCTCAAAACGGGTTTTTCTCAAAGTATTTCTCACAACGTCTTTATCATAATGTCTTTCTCATAACGTTTTTCTCACAATGTCTTTTTCACAACGTTTTTTTTTCACAATGTTAGTCTCACAATGTGTTTCTCAAAACGTCTTTCTCACACGTCTTTCTCACAACTTCTTTCTCACAACGTCTCTAACAACGTCTTTCTCATAACTGTTTCATTACATATTCGTCCTCACAACGTACTACTTACAAAAACCCCTGGAAAATTCCTGAAAAAAAATGTGGTGCCATTTCGATCGACATGAAACCATGACGAGATGCAACTTCAATATGTGATTGTTATATATATATATGAAATATAAGAGCTCCAGCTTATTAACTCTTTAGTTTGTCCAATCACTGGAACAACATGAGGGAAAAAGACGATATATGAATCGACATGAAACTTTTATGAATTTGAAATATTCCTTATACACACACTATGACGGTTACATGACTAATTTCTTGTGGCCGAGACGACCCAACACAATGCTTAGGGGCAGTTGGTTGTGCTTGGCAAAGGCTACTTACATGCATACTTAAATGAAAATATATCTTATTATCACCCACATTTCCTCAACTGAATATGATATTTTCGCCATTTTCAAAGTGCTCCAGAATCGACAATTTTAACCGATCGAAATGAAATCTTAACGAGGCACCTTGGTTTATACGTGTAGAAACAATGAAAGCTCTAGTTTAATTGCTTCATACCACACTCGCGTGTTCAAAGTGCTTGGCATATGAAAAAAGTTTAAAATCGACAACTTTTAAAGTGCTCTAGAGTCAACAATTTTCAACCGATCGAAATAAAATCTTAACGAGGCACAACTGCAGACCTTGGGTTATGCATAAATAAAATTTCAAAGCTCTAGCTCAATTTCCTTATACCAAACTCGCGTGCACAAACAACCCTATGTCAAGGGGGACGGACAGACGGACAGACAGACAGACAGACAGACAGACGGACGGACAGACGGACAAGCTCAACCCCATATCCCTCCGTTTCACGGGGAATAATTAAAATATTTGTTTCGCCGGCCGGTCACTCTCATTGATCCTGGGAAAAATAAAATTGTGATCCTCCAACATTTTAATTGAAATGTGTAATTAGTATCAGTCGAACGAATTTCCATCTACGCATCAATTGTAATACTGGTCTTGAAATGTGGACTTTTGATTTATAAAGTACCTTAAATAATAAGTACGTAAATCGTCAAACAATTATTTGTCATCGAGTCATGTGTAATAAGCCTCCAACTTCCGTCGTACCTTGTAACAACCTATTTAAGCCAAAGCTAAGACTATGTCACTCAAAAATGGGTTTATTATAGTTTTTAAGTATCCTAACTAAAAAAATGTATACTGTCAAATGTACGACACTATTTATACATGTACAGACAGCCGTTTGAATGCTGATTAATTATTTATATGATATTTGTAGAACCTTTTTTTCTGATTGCCTCTACCAATCATTGTTGTATTGATGTCACAAAGGACATTTTGACGGTTTCAAAGGCGGCACTTAATCCTAAGATTTAAGTTTTGTCTGAGGCTTATTCGCAATATCACAAACACCATTTCTATGTCTCAATGTTGTTTGCTCCTCTTTTTCATTATATACTCATATGAGCACATTTTATCAATACTTCATATTTGCTAAATGTGTCATAGCTTTTGAGCATTTATTCCATGAATGAAAGTGCTCTCAAGAAACTACTTTAACGTGATAACTTTTAATCAAACGATATATTTTTGCATTGATAAAATCAGCATGCAAGTTATCTTTCTTTTGCAAAAAAACCATTGAAATGTTATAGCTTATGCATTTTTGAAAAGAGAAATAGTTAGTTATTGGCATACAGCGATGTCGTATGACCATCTCACCGATTAGAACAAACACACTATCAAAAACGGCTTTTAAAACTTGATTATAAAAGCACATTTTTATTTAAGTATAAAATAATTATTTATTCTAGCAGTTGCAATGTCTTTTGCAGCACATCCCATCCTTTTTATTTTTACACTTTTATATATTATTTTGTTTTGTTTCCAGACGCATAATTCTAACATTTTATATATGTTAGAAATATCGTAGGATTTCATTAGTGTTAGTATGATAGCAAAAATCCATCAAATGAGGATCTGTAATGATTATTATGATGCGTTTTCCTTAGTATATTGGGCTTCTAAGACACTCATTTTGCTAGAAATTAAAACTGGTCAAATATGATTAATTATATTTAAATGTATATCATATCCATGGCTCGTTAGATTTAATGTTTTTACTGTTTTCAGTCACAACATCACACCCACCTCTTATAGAATTCAACGGTTTTGAATAATGTGTGTCCACCATCAAGTACACACTGACGCGACAGTTATAGGCAATTTTAAAATACACGGCGCTTTCATCCTTGCAGCTATTTGCGGAATAATATCTAATATGAATTAGAAATACAAATTTCTTTATCTGGATGCTGAATCGGAAGAGATTATTCATAAACGCAGCTGTCGACATACTTCTATCTGAAGATCAAGAGTTTACTCTGTGTCTCTCTATCATATCTAAGCTTTATCTTTCTTGATTATTTTAATCATCGTTATTGTAATTATAATATATAAATGATTAAAATAATCAGTCCTTATTGTATTATGTGTGACAACGCAAAGATGTCACACATAGTGAACGGCACCAAGTGATATATTTTAGAAAAATGTCGTACAACTAAATTGAGAAATGATTCTTTGAATAGCAAACAACAAATGGAGAATCAGTTTAATTATTTCAAATAATTATAATGTTGTTTACTTGTCAAAATAAAATGTGTTGATTTTCTCCGAACAAAACATATGTTCCTTTCCAGCTTGTAATAAAAATGTAGCTGGTTTTGTGAAAACTACCGATACTTTTAAATGAGACAATGCTAAACCATGTTATTACAAACGTTAAAACCTACATGTACAAGAAACTAAGACGATCTTTTCTTTGCAATATCCATGTGCATTGCAATATTGTCTGTAAAAATGTGCAGGTGGGCTGGGACATAGGAGTCTTGTAATAGATGTGCTAAAAACGAAATAATATATCAGTGGAAATCGTCAGGCTTTAAATATTCTTTTCACAATCTAAAAACCAATTGATTTACAGAGTGAAACACTTTATTTTAAACATATCACTCTTTAGGTGCTCATTAGGTGTCTCCTCAATATTTTTCTTCCATAGATGTGTTCTTGTGGTACCCACTGCAATGAATACCATCAATCAATCGTTAATAAGACATGATTGTTTATTTCATAATTAACAACAACAGTGTTCACATTATCAATTTACAACTGTTCACAAATTTGCCTTTTCTGTTCTTCCTACTTATCAAGAAAATATGTTTTTTTATCTGTAAAATATGCAAGAATGGGAATATAATTTCTGAGGATTAAGAGCTCGTTCACGAGGTGCCCTTTTCGCTTGTTTCTTCGTCAGATGAAGAGTACCCCACGAGCTTTTCCTCACAAAGGGTGTTCCCCAGCAAATCTCTGCTGGCTTGGAGCATTCCGAAGAAATTCTTTCTAGCTTGGAATCTTTTGCATTTTGAGGAGCTTCTTTTTAAACACATTTTTCGTAAAATATTTATGTTCAAAAATGAGTATTATGCTGTTTTTCATCTTAGTAGAGTGCTTTTATACAACTTTTTGAAAAATGTGTCGAGGGGTGCCCTTCTCCTCAATATGTTTCTTCCGCAGATGTCTTCTTGTGGCACTCGCTTGCAATGGGATGCAAAGCGGCGACAAATTGATTTCTGCAGGGCACAAGAGACAGGAACGGAGGAAGATGCAGCACCATTGAGGAATACCACACTAAGGAAGCTTTCAAGCTAAGCTTTCAATATTCCGCAAACGTAGCTAAGAACTGCTAAGATGCTTTCTGATACTCTGCATTTATTACAACATAGACGTAGACAATAGAACATTTGGGTTTATATGTTAATTTTTGTAAAATCCTAGATAGAACCTACCAATAAATGTGAAATTTTGTGAATAAATGATTGAGGTGAAGCGGCGACAAATTGATTTCTTCAGGGCACAGGGGAGACAGGAACGAGGAAAGATGCAGCACCATTGTGACACTATAGAAGCCTGAAACCGACTAGTTTAAAAACAAATTGACGCACTGCCTGCTTGGTTCGGGTTTTGTCAGTGTTGATATATGTGAAGGTACCACGACATAGAATAAAAGAGGGAAAAAATGTTGACAAAGTTGCAAAATGCACAAAACTATTTCGATAAATTGAAGTATTATTTCTGCTGGTATTGTTTAAATTATAACACAGTAAACAGAAAAAAAGTATAATGCATTGCATTTATGTAATCCGTATTTGTTGCAATAATTTGAGCGAGAAATCAAATGTCCAATTTTAGTTCTGTATCTGTTGAATTCATATTCATATGTGAATATATTATTAGTATAATTTGTTATCTGTTTTTAATATATAACTATATATTTATAAATAGAAAACAGCTGCATGTAAAATGGAACAAAGAAAGTTGGTAAATCACCTTAAAACAACTTTACAAAGACGAACAACAACAAATAACACCTTTTCGAACATTAAAATTTTGCAAAAAGGTGTTCATTTTTTCCAAGCCAGCTGAGCTGTTCCTCCTCTTCTAGCCAGCTTGGAGCAGAAAAGGAACACCTTTTGAAATAATTGAACTGTTGAATATAACTATATTACCTATTATTAATAACAAATAACATGTTATAAGACAATTTGCAAGCAATTACGATCAACTTGCAATTAATTATTCTCATTAGATATCATAAAATAAAGAAATTATCAAAAAAGGTGTTCCTCAAACTGCTAAAATCTC
>LQRL01153816.1:37964-51020 GCA_001703475.1 Hydroides elegans
CCGAATTTCCTCAAAATCTCCAAGCCAGCTGGGATTTGCTGGGGAACAGCTTTTGTGAGGAACAGCTCGTGGGGTACTCTTCAACAAATAACCACATTTGCTTTCGCTCCTCCCAGACCCTCTCCTGTCTGTTAATCTTGGGCCCTCACATCCTTGGTTTTCAAGAGAAGTCAAGTATTCTCACACTGTATGGTTAGCCCTGTCTTGTTTTCTTGTTTTCTTGACAAATATGCACCATGCTATGTTGAGCCTTCTGTGAGCATCTCATATATTCATTATAAATAGGAATATACAATTATTTAATTTAGAAAAATATCAAAGAAAAATTAAGGTAAAATAAAGGATTATAAACTGGTCTACGTTTTAAAGAAATATATAGTGTTTAGAACGACACTCTCATATCAGTTTCTCGGATTTGCAAACATCTTATTGGAGTGCGTGTAAAACACATACTATTTGAAAAGGATTATCTCAGGATATAAATTGTGATTCGTGGATGATATTTGATTATTAAATTAGAATTGCGGTAACTTTAAAAGGCTGGTGACAAAAATAGTGTCTAGTTTTTTCGAATGTTGTTTATGGTAAGTTTCCCATATCATCATGCATCAAATAGTTACCTGTACATTCAATACCAGTTCTTCATGATATTTGCTAATCAATTATCAGTATTACATATCGAACAAATATATTTATTCAATTCATTAGCAAATGAAGATGATTTGCCAAAAGCGTCTTTTGTAGATAATGATTATGTACAAAATGCGCATTATAGAAGGTGGATAATCGACTAAGTTTTATTATAATTAATATGCATTATTTAACCGCCAAGATGCATAATGTGAGCTTTATGTTTTTAAATAAACATGTAGAGTAATGAAGGGTAAGATGGCTAGAACAGTTGAAACATAAAACTTGTAGATTTTATAATTGTATCCTTTGAACCATCAATACCGATGTAAAAATAGACTTCTATTCTTGTTTCTTTTTAATACCAACCGAAAGCTGGTCGTCACAAATGAATGCTCAATGAACACGTGTAGTCTATGGAAAACCTGATACATCTGAGTGGGGGAATTAGAAAAAAAAGTAATATTGCTTTTGATGTTCTGTCGCGTTCATCAAACCAATGCTGTCGAAAAACGACGACGCGAGATTGAACATTCTATGAAATTCAAAGTAAACGTAACGTCAAGTATTTAACTTGAATTTAAAATCACATGATCAAACATATCCAATCAGCATCATATTTGATAGTTTGCAGAATGGGCGTATTTAATTACATTACCTGAACATATAAATGCATATATAATTAATTTAGTTCTAGTACTGTTCCATACAATATGCTTTGCTTTGAAAACAAGATCCACTATGCATGAAAGCCGAGATAGATTGTTTCGTCAAACAGCGCGGTCTCTCAAATATTACACAAATATGTCATAGAACTATAATTTGTGGAGCACGGCGCCTCGGGGAAAAAAGGATTAATCGGCCGTGTGATTAGTGACAGGCTATATTCACCTTCGGCAAGGAACGTCTATACAACGTCGGTTTGGGACATGACGTAAAAAAGACGTCAAGTAAGAACATGATTTGATCGGGCATATGATAAGACCATCCCCACTACTGGCAAGGGAAATCCGTATAACGTCTTTTTCAGACGTGTCGTCAACAAAATGTCCTCTTTTATGATTATTTTGGCCCATGTTAAAGTTTTCCGGACGTCATGTTTTAGTACCGACGTCAGTCGAAAGTGCCCCGTACTTCCGATTTCGCGTTGTTGAAACAACGTTCTTCTTATGTCCACGACAGTATAAAACGTCCAGAATACTTTCGTTTTGGCAAAAATGAGGACGTTTTCTCGACGTTGTTCATCCTTTTGCCGAGCGGGGTCCCTCATTAGTACACTACTCATTTGGAGTAAAACAATATGCTCTTTCACTACATGATGCCCATAGTCTAGCAAGCTCATCTTCAATTGCTAGGCATGGAAAATGCAAGCGATTTTACCTTTAGCTCCGTGTTGAAATAGAGTTTGAGAGTATGGACAGGGTAGAAACATATAAGACTTTTTCAGATACTAGCATTATATAAAAGATTGTTATCATGTTAAATGATTCCGCATATAATATATTGATATCATACCAAAGTTAGATTAGATTAAATTGAATCAATGCAAAAAAAAAGTGTTTTGTCTTAAAACTTACATTTTAGGGCTTAGGCCCTGCTTACATACAATGAGCGATTCTTGTCGCCACTTGCGATTTTCACTGTTTTCTTTATAGGACTTAGAAAATATTTCAAGGAAAAATCCCGTCGCTCCTTGCGATTTCAAAAAAAATGTGATTACATTTGAGCGATTTACTAAACCAATGTAAATAAATGCTATATTTTCTTTGAGGAAATCATGGTTTGTTTGACACGTCGCTAGTCACGATTATCGTCGCAAGTGGCGATTATTGTCGCAAGTGACGATTATTGTCTCAAGGAGCGACGAGTGTCAAACAATATTCAATGTAAAATGAATGGGAAAACATTAAAATCCCAGGATTTCTAGTGAATGTAATCACTAAAATCGCTGCTAGCGACTTTACAAAAATGTATGTAAGCAGGGCCTTATGTCGTATGTCCAGTGTTTGGTTTAATAAGTCCGGATACTTACCAATTGGCTGTATGTCAAAATATTATGTTTCGCTTTATAAACTTAATGTAAATGTTAGCACTCTCGTATTTTTATCTTGACGTTTTTTTAATTGTATATAATATTTAAAACAAATGATAAATATATAACAAAATATAATACTCTTGCCAATCTTATTGAAATATGCATAAAACGCAACAGATTTACGTAAGGAACGTTTCATTTCATACCTCTTTACAAGAGCGAAGATTCTCGAACAAAAACATAGGACAGCTTTGTTCTTAATATAGCTTTTGTTATAGAATTCCATTACAGCTGTTTTATGAGATAAAGCCTAGTCAAACAAAAAGTCTTATTAAGCTATGTCTCGCATCCCAGAAGTGTCAGTTCCCTATCGACAAGACTCCACGAAGACGTCGTTATTAAGTTATATCCTTCCCACACAACTGGGAGATACTTTTTTCGCAAAAGGAGTTATGTTATAGTTGTCCTGATAGTTTCGGCGCGTTTTCTTAGGTTTCCAGGAAAGTATACAAGTAATTCGATTGTTTTGTATAAGGTATGCCAGCTTGGTCAGTCCCGTACGCGCATGATATGGTGCGTTCAGTGGGTCTTTGCGTCTGCGTCTGCGGAACTAAAATAGGTATAAATCATAGTAAACCCAGCTATACCAATACCGCTGGGATTAATATGTTTAATACTTATTTAAATTCTGCGTACGCAGACGCAAAGACCCGATAAACGCACCATTACGTGTTAGATGGGATGTCCAAACAAGTTTGTCCGAAGACAAATTGACGTAACTTCATTGAAACATTTAATTATTAAGATTAATATTGTAAAATTATATTTCTTAAGTCTTCTTATTTTGCTATAAAGGATTACTGGGTCGCGAATCTGAAATCACATTATATCTCTTAACAATAGACGCAGCGCCAGTGGCGCATTGAAAGATGGCACAATGAATTGTCCTTGTTGTTTTGGATATTTGTAGTTTTCTCATGGTTTTTGTCAGTAAGTCCAATAATTTTGGTTATGAAATGACATTATCAATGCCTTAGGCTGAGCCCACATGGGAAGTTCCTTCGAATTGTTTAGTCCGTCAAACATTCAGAACAATAAAAGCGTGTCTTATGGGTAACAGCAAAACGCTCTTTGCGTTTTAAAAAGCTCAGCGTTTTGGAGTTCCTATTACGAATACAAAACACACCAATGTGTGTTATGTTTTAAAATTTAGTTACTTAGTTGTATGCTGTCGTAAGATAATATACTCATCCAATATCCATTCCATCCAACCAACCTTGTACGGTCGATAATATTTAAAATCCGATTTATCAAAAAATGTTGCTTCCCTATTTTAGGCAATTATTCTAGGAACTAGAGAGGGTAATTCATTTAACCATCTATAGGGCATGGTTACTGAAATGGCAACTATTTAATCAGTCATGGGATTAACGGTGATGATATGTCACTACAAGGTTGGAACCATATTTGTTACTCAATATTCATAAATTGCAGAAATTGCAATCATTGTGTGTATTGTAATGATCAAACAAACAGTATTGGGCCTTGTTGACGGATTTAAAAATGGAGCGTTCACTGCTAAATGCAAAGAAAAAACTTAAATCCATTGTAGGAATTTCTATCTTTCCTCTATCACAAATAAATAAGGTAAATTCAGCGATATTCGAGTAACTATACTATCTTTGATTGAGGCATATGATTATAAAACAATTTCCAAGGACTTGCATCATAAACTATAATACATTATTCAAGAGTCCATGAAACAACCTATATGCCATAACATGCGGGAAAAAAATCACTTCATTAGCATAATTGCATATTGTTATAATTTGGCTTTCATTGTTTCCAGATAATGCACTACAATCATATAACCATCATAATAATTGAAAACAGGAACCAAAAATATGTTTCCAATTTTAGAGCTTTACGACCCGACACCCACATTGCTAAACGTTCTTTATTTGTAATCTATGAATAAATGATACAAGGGTGCCGTCAAAATATTGATGGCGTTATCACAACATCTGTCCCTTATGTATATAGAAGTGACGGTAGCTCTTTTGGAATAGAAGGGTTCCGTGCAAAATTGTGTTAAATTGACTTATCATCATAGCATTGGTTTTACATTTAACACATTGTCGCACGAAACTCTTCAATTCAAATATTTTGTGCGTTAACTCATTATAATATATAACGTTTTTGACACTTCCCACTTGGCAAGACGTTGCGTAGCAAAACGTTGTTCGCTGTAATGCCGCTAACATATAAGACGTCGAACCAAAATAACGTTTCGTGATCTGTCGTGACAATGAGAAACGACTTGAAAAAAGTCTATGAAACTTTGAAGTATGACAAAAAAATATGACCAAACGACAGTACCCTTTCTACGTGGTGATGCATCGATGATTGCACATGGCAGTGTCAAAAGTGCTTCATTTGATTCAGTTCAGAGAACCCTCAGCCAATGAGTGGAAGGTGCGAGATTGAAGCAACTTACTGGTCTGACGATAAATCGAAAAAAAAACATTGTGAAAGAAAGCAAACAAACGGCTTATTTATAGTGTCCTTTCTTTCAAATAAGCAAAAACAAACATCGCATCTTTATGCATTGAACCCTTTCCATGTATCAAGGGCCTTTCCGTTTCTTCCATATGGTCGCATCAGTGGAACATGAACCAACAAACAGACTAATGCAATTCATTATTGAGCTCTAAGTCAAGGCAATGTAGATATTAAGGGACAAGATGTCATTTCTAAGAGGTCCAAACCACAAGATGCATTAATAAAGATGTTCGGAAGATACATGTAGTGAGATATTCTTAGTGAGATAAGCTTTTTCGTGTTGTTTTCACTGTTTCAAATTGATGGATTGTATATCAGAATTTAATGCAAGCTATTTTGTTAATATACAATATTGTAAAGTTAAATATGTACCCTTTTCTGTTCACAGGATATCAGATAGAGAAGTATTCTAGGTAAAGCTGAAGTACAAGACAAGATAGCTTTTTCCTGAAACACGATTTATCCGGAGTACTTGTGTAGACCATATTTCAATATTCTTTTCTCATATAAAATAGCACATGGTTTATAATATCAAGAGGTTATATCAAAGGTTGTACCACGGAAGCAACGACAGGAAAATGTGAGAGTGCTCTAATCCCAAAGTACAACTCGGTTCCATTAACCATACATTGAAGTCGTTTTGTGGATACATGCACCATAAGCTAAAAAAATAGGACTGGACCCGATCAAAACACAGCAAAACCATTTTAGATACAATTGTGGATTCTATAAACATTATATAAGAATATTCGGAATTTTCATTTGAAAATTGACATCTAAGTTTATGTATCAGTCTCAAACGCAACTAACTAAAGGCCCGTACCTTGATTTATCACAAGTTCAAATCGCAACATTAATGGAAGCTAGGCTACAACATAAAACGAGAAATTTGGCAAGTCGTTTCTTCTATGTTCCTTATACATTTCGGATATAACATACACCCATCCTTTATTAAAATTCGATGCATCTGTACAACAAAACGGAGCGAAAACAACCCGACGATACCCTTTAGGTACACGGCTCGATGCATCACCTGACCTGATTGTGGATACTGTTTAAAGATTGAGTCAATGACTTTTACATAACCAATGCTATCTGCAGATACACTATACATTTCTGGATAAGTTCGCTACAAGGCTTTATTCTCTGAAGCACTACATCCGCACAGTTCAAAGTAAAACTACATCCATTGCTGTATCCCAAAACATTACACCACGTGACACATTAAATGTCTCACGTGAATTGTTTGTGGATAAAATCTGATATTCTATTAGAAAAAGGTAACGTTAAAATCATTTGATAAACAAAATCATTGATATTCGCTAAGAAACCGAAATATTAGTGCTGTAAAAAAAAACCACGTGACACATTAAATGTCTCACGTGACCTACGCACCATCAACACGTGACGACGAGGACGAGCCAATCGACGAGCGCCAACGTCTAATGACGTCACATCCGCACACAATGACGTCATCACGCGAGAATATGACGTCACATGTGCAACACGTGGAGATGAGGGAAGGACCGAATAAGGAGCAAGAAGGGACGGGTTATTTTGTGAGGACGAATAGTGAATATCGCAATCGGAGCAATAGTGCCGTAATAGGGGGTGAGTACTTACATTTATATATTTTATAATTGATTTGATAAAGCATATTTGAGTTATGATGTTAACATGTTTATAAATATAAAATGGGTGTGTGCAGTAACTTTATGAAGTCAATATCGGAAAAAATAAAAGAAATTGAACTTTGACATTAAAACTATTATTAGCAGTATTAGAATGGTTAAATGAATAATTAGGACAAATATGCAATTTATATTTGAATTGCTACAATTTTTTCTTAGCTTATGTACAGAAAAGGCAGGTTTTTGCAGACACCCCTTTTAATTATTGTCTTATTATGTAACTTCATATCGTGCTATTTTGCTGTTTATTTTCCTCTTGCTATCCACATCTCTTGCTTTTTAGCACAATATTCAAGGCCAGATGAACTGCTTGAAGGAATGCAAGGAATCTACATTTTATCATCATAATGCATCAAAGTTATCGCCCCTTACTCATGGTCTTGAACATCATTATTTCAATCTCGTTTATTGATCTTTAATCGATTTGTCTCACTCAATATTTCTCATATTTTTCTCAACACAAAAGGAAAAACGTATTGCTACCTGTAAACCATTTGTGCACCATATTGAATGGCATTGCAACTGACAGGGGATATAGTTTTTCAAGTTTCAAGCAAATATTTGAGTTTTAGTCATTTATCACTGTTTCCTGTAATAGGACCATGACACTTACTATATCACGGTTCACATACTTTTTCGTAGCACAGCGCTTTTCCCCGTATACCTTTGTAACTCTGTGCGTCCGGGGACAAATTCCATTGGAACAACCTTTGCAAATTAACACTGTCTCACCTAAGACGGTTATAAGTAACCTTTTGTTGGGACATTGCTTTTGCAAAGGTTGATGCAACCGTATCAGTCCCGGGAATGGAGCGCTTCCAAAAGAATGTTCATACTTGTTCATGCAACTGTCTTTTCGTGGGCTCTACATGCACGTTTGTGCTTGTGTACACTTGTGCGTATTACGTATTATTTAAGTATTATTGACAGGCTATAGTATTGACCAAATGTCCATCATTTGAAATATATAGCTATTTATAAAATGATTACCATTGTTTATTATTTATTGTAAAAAGTAAGATATAATGCAACTTTAAAACAAGTTAAAGCATAATTTAGTATACCTGTAAAAGGAAACGTATATTAAGACAATAAGTGTTTTACTCGCAAAATGATACAAAATAGCATCACAGCTAAATCTGTGCTGCATTAAAACACATTTGAATTAACATAATCAATCATCGCTGTTTCAATTAACGGAACATTCACCGAGGTACAAAATGATTTTTCATCTCCAATATGCATTAGCAAAAACGAAACAGCTGTTGTTAATTTCGTTAGGGGGCTTCACAATAGAATTGTCAGCGAAAGGCTTGTCGCCATCAACTGACTGAACAGTCAATTAAAATTTGCAGTTACTTGCAATAGCATAGAAACTAGGAAATATATATATATATATAATTGTTTTGATGTGATAATCACTGCAGTAACCAGGTTATTGTACATAATGTGACCTATGCACATTTGACAAATATGCGTTCGAGATGCATCGAGATGACACAATATACATCTTAGCCTTAGCACATTTTTAAACGAATGAAATTTCGAATATAATGAATTTTGTCAACTGAAGGGCTCCGTGCAACATTGTGTTAAGTCTGAAATTTATGTTTCGAGAAAACTCAAGCTAAAGATATTGAATTAAAATTGAAGCTAAAATATTTATTTATAGGTCGATTTCTATGCAAAAAGTATGTGGTGAATGCATTTACTCACGCGCATTGCAATCTGAAAAGAAATTGCAAGAAAAAAAAAACAAGAACGTTTTATTAGTGAAAAGAATGAAAAATTGACCATGCAAGTCTATAAAACACGTTTGACTTTATCATTTTTAGCGTGCACCAAATTTTTTATTCATATCTATTGGTCTTATACAGTTAACTAAAATTTAACACAATGTTGCATGCGAAAATGGAAAAACACGAATTATGCTAATTGAATAAAACATTTTGTTGCACGGAAACAATCGCGCACAAAATCGCGCGCTATATAAGCTATAGTAGACTTGTGTTAAGTCAATATAACACAATTTTGCACGGAAATATTTTGCAAAATAGTATGTGCTATATAAGACAACCGTGACTTGTGTTTAGTAAATAAAACTTTTTGTTGCACGCGAAACGTGAAAAATTTGGCACTTAACACAATGTTGCACTGGAAAAATGTTATCTATAGTGATAGATAAGATATAAGCTTTACCCAAATGATAGATCATATCGACATGAGTATATTCCAGGTAAAAAATCCAAAACATGTTTAGTAGACTTAACACAATGTTGCACGGAACCCTTCAACTGTTAAAAGAGTTTGATGTGATATTAAGGTTGTTACGATTTAGCAATTTTGGCATTCGTACATTTGTACATGATGGTATTTGGGCAAATTTAGATATAAAGCTTATAGTCAGACCAAAAAATGGAATTATGCGCATTTAAATGCAAAGTCAATAATTCAATTTGATTGTAGTTTTAAGTTGTTATTTCTTGTGTGATATTAACAGTGCCATCCTGTTTCATGTGAAATACTTTAATAATAGGCAAACAACTTGAGATTTGAGATTGCTAAGAAATTGAGATGTGCAAGAAATTAAAATTGAAATATATTGAAATTTATAATTGCACACAATGAAACCTCTATTTCTAAACAGAAAAAAACACCCGGATCCCCGATGTGTTTATCATATTTATAGGATTTCCCTTCCCTAATTGACTTAATCCTTGACGTGACACAGTAGAATCCCCTTTCAAATCATCCTTGTCAAGCGATCGATTCCCAAGACAATTGAGTCCCTTGGAATTGCAAAACCAACTCCAGGTGATTGCTGTATGAATTATGGATCACTAGCTGCTGGTCTTAAGACGTGGTGGCGTGGCAATTCTGAAATTGGTTAACGTCACGCCACTGGCTGTCACTTACTGGGTTATCAACAAAGACGGCAAGACAGTAGGCATCTGAGTGGATTTGATATTTTATCCTATTTTTAAAACCGATAGTTTCAAAAGAATGTAGAGATACTTTATTGAACCCTACTAAATCGAGTCTTTTGGCTTTGTAAGGGGGCCTACTGTAAGGGGGCTTCAGTAAGCCCCGAGTCTGTCCGAAATAGACATGTGTGTTTTACAATATATTATGTATGAAAAAGAATCCAACGAAATCAAAGAGTGTCCCCATCAACTTCAATTTTGTCGTTGCATATTTTGGAGAAACTTGGTAACATGTTAAAGTACGAGTTACTCGTTTAATAAAGGATTGGACTAGCATCGAGTTGACGGATTCCTCTCGTCACATCGTTACTATATCTTAGAATATTATGTCATGAACGAGTACATTGATTAATAAATGAGTGCGTTCTATTATGTAAAAGTGCATTGTGTTTAGGATATTCAACACGATGGATTCATTTCTTATTGTTTGTAAAATATTATATTATTGAAAATGTAGAAAAACTACCAAACGCCGTGCCTTTAACGTTTATAGATTTAGATAAATCATATGTTAACAGAAACATAGCCTAAATGTATAATCAAAACGTTACGAAATCGCAAGGAGCGGCAGGAGTTTTCCTTTAATTATTTTAAAGTCTTACATAGACAACATAATAATCGCAAGTGGCAAGGAGAAAAAAAAAACATGTTATGTAATTGGGGCTTTTGTCGTCAGAATAACCACTTGCGATTATAGTTGTTTCTCTCTTGACTCTTGATATCTAGACACATAATTTTAGCGTATCAAACCACAATATAATTTCTCAATTTTGATAAAAATTATATTTGGAAAATATCTACTTCATTCATTCTTAATATGTTTGATGAGATTTCGTTGTGAAATGTAAATATCTTGAAAAAATGCGTCATTGGTGATTGTTATAAATATCAGATTGATTACGAGCACATTCGAGAAGATCAATTACCTTTATTTTTAAATACGATTAATTTATCTTCTATTTCATGTTTATCATGAAGTTTATGCTTGAATATACACTTCTTTATTTTAAAAAAAGGGTCTTGGGGTGTCTATTAAATAATAGGGTCAATTTTTGTTTATCTAAAATAGTATTTTCAAGGTTTCGAAAACTTGTTGTTGTCAGCGTTCTACTTAGAGCCCTAAAAGAGCACCTCGTGAGAAGCAAGTTCCAATTCCAAAGGGGTCCCTCTCCATCTTCAAAACTATCAGCAATTAGAGTCTAGCTATGAGACATAAAATGATTGATATCAATATACAAAATGGAGAATGAACCAATCTATGAACATTATTTTTCAATGTTTTTTAATATTCACCTTGTCAATGTTTTTTTTGAGGTTTTATGCTCCAATGATCAGATCTTGAAAAACGGGCCATTTGATGCCTTAAACTTAGGGAGCTAGCTGGCATTTCCTTATTTTGCAAGCCAGCCGGTATATGCGACTGAAAAATCTTTTGTGAGACACCCCTCGTGAAGTGCTCTTCCCTAATGGCAGATGGATTAAACGCGGATTCGCACAGAACAATAAAGTCACATCTCATGACGAAGAGCTACATTGTCTCTTATTTGTCCGCACCCATTAGGACCTCATATCAACCCCCCGTCCCCCCCCCCCCCACCCCATTCTATCCCCTAAACTCCCATCCTCCATCTACTAAGCACATATTTAAACTGTTTCAGCTTTATGTCGCGTTATTGCTTTTATGGATTTTTTAGGAGGTAGCAAGGATACTCTCTCTCTTTCACCTTCTGGATAGCCGCAGGCGCGGACAGTTATATGTCGACAAGTCCCCCACTTCCCTCTCTCTTTCTCCTCCTCTCAGGTTCTGCCGTTTGTCTCTTTTCTATTAGGGCCTGGCCACATCGGAGGCCTTTTATATATATATACTTTCAAAACTCCTGCTCTCGATTGATGTCTTTTTTATGGATTACTCTTAATACGCACTTAACGGCTTATTGCATTTAAAAAAAGGTGAGTTGCGTTTTAAAAAGCAAGTGGCCTTTTGGTTAAGCCCATAAGGAATATATTGAAAGACATGGGTTGTCAGACCAAAAACGCGTTCGATGAGGTCATTCCTTTCTCCCTTTTATCTTTGGGTGTTAGGTACCGGCAGAGCGCGGCTTACATTTGGATAGTTAAGTTAAAAGTCGCGTTTTAAAGGGACAAAATGCTAGAAGAATGCCTCAAATGTGGCAAGACCCTTTACCCCTGTTTCTCTTAGGGCATCAGTAGCAGGCAGAGCGGCGCTTTTATAATGAGATTATTCAGTTATGAGTAGCGTTTGCAATAGACAAATGTTTGAGAAAAGCTTACAATATGGCCAAGCTCCCTAACGCCCTCCTAACTGCAGAGGAGCGGCGCTTTTATTTGGATAGTCGTCTTAATTCGTTGAAAACATAGTTGGTTAGTGAAAAACAGATAAAAACCGCTTCAAATGCTTCCTGCCCCCTTCGCCCTTTTTCTCTTAGGGCACCAGCCGGCTCGAGCGCTTTTATTGGGATAGTTAAGTTAAAAGTCGCTTGTATCGATTCGCTTTCAGCGCTTTCAGAGAAGGCAACAGGCATGGAGCAGCAAAAGCAAAAGTAGTTTTGATGATGGGAATTAGCAATGAAAGGCAACATATTGTATTTGGAAAAATGTATAGGGCGTGGGAAACCGCAAAAGAGACGTTTTTTGGGACAACGATTCCCATCGAATAGTTGTCCCAAAAATGTCCAAATGTTATTTTTTCAACCGGTCTCCACAATATCACAAATGAATCTTGAGCCTTTTTAATTGTTTTAAATGATTATTCACCATTATTTATGTGCTTCAATGCCATTTTTATATCGCATTTGTTTGGTTTATTATTTCTTTGAAATTGTGATTCTCATATGAATTCTTCATTTAGAATCCTTAATTCTAGAACTTCCTTACTCTTACTTTTCCGAAACCTACGCTGACCCCCAAATGGGGCTGCCATGCCAAGACCTAGTTTCCACAATTTGAATTGACGCAAATTGAGGGCTTGAGTAATTGCATCACCATCTTCAATGTATTAGGGCAGACCGCGGCGAAGTCAGTCGCTGTAATGTTGTTTAGACTATTTCGACTAAACGCCACACCCTACCCAAGCCCGACCAATTCTTAATACAATTCTTAATACACCATCAACCCCCCCCCCCCCCCCCCCCCC
>LQRL01153827.1:24514-37039 GCA_001703475.1 Hydroides elegans
GATTTTAGATTTGAGTTTATACTACCTCAAAAAACATTGTGTATTTGCATTGTATTGCACATCCCGTAGCATATTATAAAATCTTTTTTTTTTCATTTTAGTAGTATATTATAATAGCATATCATCAATGACATATCTTGTTTTTGTTTAACTTTGAATTTCAAGAGCAAATTAGTTGAATGTAAACTAAAGTATCACGTCTTCATTGACTTGTTCCTATTTCTGGTATTGTTTACATCAATGATTTTGCCAAATATAAATCCTGCCATAATAAAGTAAGGTAGATATCCACATATACTTTTTAGGTATATAAATATGTTCTGGTTTACTGTATATCTGGTTCTATGTCTGTTTACTTATCTAGATAACCGGCGTTTTACCATTGTTGTCTAAGCCTTTATCATAGCTTTGATTTGGTTTCTGGTTTCCACATGCTTATCAACCTGATATTTTGATTTAATCTAATGACAAATATAAAGTAAAGATTTTACTGATATTAATGTTTTGGTTCATATTTTTTATCAACTTTCATGGGCCAACTTTTAAAGCTGTAGTTTTACCTGAAACTATTTTCTATCAGAACATGGGAGGATATATCTTTACAAGGCAATGTTACAATTGAATTATCGATAAAAACCAACAATTTATTTTATTGACAGGTTGGTGATTCTATGAATCGACATTGAAATAGTATAGCAATGAAAAATCATTCAATGACGATAATTCAAAGTTATATTTCTAACGTTTCTAGAATTAAAAACCATATTTAAGTTTTCACAAGTAATATTATTGCTTTATATTTTTTGAAAACTTCACCTTAAAATACATTGAATTAACACATCATGATATGCTGATTTTATAATATATTGACAAAACCAAAAACCATCGAAATGAGACATAATGCTGATGCAAATTATTTAACCTAAACACATTTTTTTAAATCCAATATATCATGTAAGCTAACATGCGAACATAAAATGATAAATTACACTTAAAGTTTGGTTTGAGCTCTCGCTTCAAACGTTCAAAAATGGTAGTCAGATCAGAACCTGGATTCAAGGGGTTGAGAAGAGGTTGAGAAGAGTATCATCAGCGAAAAGGTGATAGAGACAGTCTAAGGCAAAGAAGGTTCCCCAAGGGGTCGATATACTTTAAGAAGGCCTGGGATCCAAAACCGGATCCCTGGGGAACGCCTGTGTTGGGTTTGACTAGATCTAAAAGTGAGTTATCTATTTTCACACATTGTCTTCTATTGTTCAGGTATATGTAAAACCATGTAAGTGTACTTCCAGATATAAGCAATAACAGTATATGATGGTCACGTTCATACAGTCTCCTCTCTTTTTTATTGCAACCAAAACGTCGTCATTCAACAATATGTTCAATGGACGCATTGCTTTACACAGGATTGCTGTGGATCATGCATGTCGTGGATTTTGCTGAGTTCGGTAATTAACGATACCGTTGATATTTTGAAAAACAGTAGGAAGTTTCAATACTTTGTGCTTTTTGAGAGGAAATTGCAATTAATTGCGAAATTATCCCAAATGAGAGTATCATGTGCCGAGGCGTGAGAGGGGTTAGCTTGCCGCCCCAGGCGATGATCAAGTCAAGAATATGACTTGACCTATCAGTTGACATCGACATGATGCAAAAGTGTTGAAAGAAACGAGGAGGTCTTGAATCGAGAAACCTAATTGTTGGTTTCGTTCATCTAGGTTTATATTGCAGTTCCCTTTGAACATTACGTCGCCTTGATATTTATGCAAATCCTCAAGATATAATTGAAAATTGCTCAGAAAAAAGAACCGATTTGTTATTCGAGTGGCCTATACATTCAAATTTTGAACAGGTGTTTTTTCGTCGATATTTTAACTGAGATATATTGAAATAACGCAACCTTAGGTAGGAAATCGTAAGGCTTGAAGCTGGATTTAGCAATAATAGCGATGCTACTTTCACCGACCATCTCTGGCCGCATGATAAATCTTGCATCTTGTAATAAATGTTATAGCTCAAGTTCCTTGGCTGAGTTTCGATTAAAATCAAGTTATTGTGATCAGCTGTTCTTTGTTTTGTTCTTGATATGGTACTTTGAACCGTATGAAATCGGTGCATATGGCTAAAAGAAAAACAAACAACATGATATATATAAAGCATCGACTACTTTGCCTAATAAAAGTTGCAATTTGCAACAGAAGCCACCTATTAACATTGTGTTGAAGGAATCACTTGATGACTGCAAATATATTCATTTTATGTAAGCAAAATTCCCATTTGATAGTCCATTACTTTGCTTTCCGATGTCCTTCGAGTTGAGAGTGAGAGTTCATGCGACCCACAACCTTTTTTTTTCAAAAAGTTGTAAAATCAATTGAGGCCGCTCACCGGTATTTCTCCTGCATAGAAAAATAGGAAAAAGTCTAGGTGTTTATTTGTTTTGATGGGCATGCTATCCCAAAATTCTACAATTCCAGAATTATCGGCTGCTACTAAATAGGCTTTCTGGTCAGTTCGTACCTTTGCAACTTCATACCTTTCAACTTCGTACCTTTTTGGTCAGTTCGTACCTTCGGTGTTTTGGTCACTTCGTACCATTTTGGTAACTTCGTACCTTTTTTGTCACTTCGTACCTTTTTTCAATTATGCCATTTATCATCTAAAATTGATATCCAAATTGTTTTAAATGTTGTTTGTTGGTTTAGTTTAATTTATCATATGTATAAAATTCAAATTTAAGTGATATGGCCGGAAAAAATTGTGGCACTAGCTAATATATATATATGTAACTATTACTTAGCTTATTATACAAAATAGATAACTATGCTTCGCAATTTTTATTAATTGATCTGTATCCAAGTTTCTGTTTTTGAATTAAAAAATAATTTTGATCATGAACTTTACTTCTTTACGATATCTTATTTCAAAATACACTTTTTTTCTCTGGCTCGCTCTCTCGTCTCTCAATGTAATTTCTATTTTTTATTGATTGTGAAATTTATGTTCACATTTGTGAAAATGAATATTGGTATTATATAAACGTATAAATTAAGTATATATCCTGCAACTGTCCTACTTTTTAATTAATGATTATGGTTGTCCATTTATTATATACGTGTATGGTTCGATACTAATCCCCAAAGCGAGCATCTGTGTTTATTGTGTTGGCATCTATTTAAGCATTGAGTCATGACGCCTTTGATCCGATGAGTCAGGTAACTAGTCAAGGATCAACTCAAGAATTAACTCGGGAAAAAATCAACTCCGTATACAACCTGAGTCAGCACTGCCAAACAACGTTAATCCTTTAATTGCATTTTCAGAATTTTGACGAAGAACGTAATTATATTATTTATGAGTGAGGTAAAATTCAACTAACCAACGCTTTATATATTTTTTTGAATAATTGTTTGTCTTCATTTCATCAGCATATAAACATCTTGAATAATGTTCAGTTAAAACTTCCTCCAATATTAGAACAAAATCTTGGTATTTGTTTCCTTCAATATTAACAAAATCCTTGGTTATTTGTTTTCATTTCATGCAATCAAAATATATATAAATGTTCATAAGCTTAAATTTATATAGTAGTCTTCATTTGACGTTTGAAAATGTGAACGAATGATTCGATTAACAGACACACCAAGTGAGCAGTTGTCGAAAAAAAAACTTAACTAAAGTAAAATAATAGTAAAAAAAAGAAATTAACAATAAATAATTTAATTCAAATCACTTACAGATTTATTATTATAGAAAAGTACGAAGTGACTGATTCAAAAGGTACAAACTGACCAAAATAAAAGGTACGAACTGACCAAAATGGTACGAAGTTGTAAAGGTACGAAGTTGTAAAGGTACGAACTGACCAGTTACCCTAAATAGTATGCTTTTGTTTTCGTTATTTATAGCCTTCTTTTTTTACGCAATTAAAGCTAGTTTAGGTATCAAAATATGAAATAAAACTTATTCGGTATAGATTTATTGTATTTGTGAATTTAACAAAAAGTGCCACATGCGTTTAGGCTGAACCATACAAAGATGTGAGCGATAATACAATATTATAACCGAAAATTTTGTTGGCTAGTTCGTATCCCTTAAAAACACTTCGATTAGGTTGCTGGCATCGGTGACAATTATAATTGGTAGTTGTACACAGTGCAAGCCATGGATTTAAATGGCTACTAATTGCGATTTATTCGTAATAATGTAATTGCGGTTCTTTTAGTATGAGATATTTAATATGAGCTTGTACGGGTTAACGCTGTTGAACGGTAGGCTCGAGACACTTGTCACTTGGTTGTACGCTCGAATGATAGGTCTTGGTATCTATTGGTATACCTAGATGTAGGGGTGTGGATGTCCCTATGACAGTTTCTGGCGAATTGGGTAAAATTAGTTAGCTTGACCAAAAATGCTCCGCCAGCCACCCCTCCACCCTTTCGTCGAGTGACGTGAAAATATGGTATCGATGATGATCAAAGGGACCAATATTTGTTAAAACTTGATACTTAGAACACAGAAATAGTCTCCGATATTTAATATGCTACAAGTTAATCTATAAACACTAAACTTTAAACAGTAAGAATAATGTTTGGTTAGAATCGCGCGCGACATGTATTTTGTATATATCTTGACCGCTGTGATTGACGCTACGAACAAGTAAAGGCTCTCATTCATATTGATAGTTGCGTATTTCGATAGTAGATAGTAGCGTATTCAATAGTTTTTAATGATGCTAAAAATGTCTTTTTACAAATGCCTTTTTAGCTATACAATCAAGCGAATGTCTCACCCGACAAGTAAACGATAAACGATAACCGCATCCGCGTTAAACGATAAACGTTAAACGCAAAAACGATAAACGCTATGTACGATTCACTGTGAGTGCTTATCATAACCACTAAACGTTAAACGATACACGACAATCCCCAAAACGATAAGCGTTAAACGATAAATCTGATATTGCAAAGCGTGAAAGTAATATAATCGCGCTCATTTCAAACTCGACAACTAAATGCTAAGCGATTACCGCATCAGCGTTAAGCGATAAACGATAAACGTTTAACGAAAACACGATAAACGCTATGTACAATTCACTGTGAGTGCTTACCATAACCACTAGAACGTTAAACAATAAAATATACACGATAAACGATAACCTCAAAAACGATAAACGTAAAACGATAATTCTGATATTACAAAGCGTTAAGCATTAAAAGTTAAACGATAAACAATAGCCGATAAGAGTGTTCAAAAATATCGTTTTTGATCGCTTTGATGCTACGATCGGATTAAGGATGTCAATCAATTACAACCAAAAGAATGTTCAAGAATAGGTTAAATTGAATTCAATAAATGCTAACAGCATCTCTCAAGAGTTGGTTACCTCCATATGTGTTTCAAGCATTGAATTGAAACCGCCGCTGTTCATGCCTTTATCAGATCTTCGACTTTCTGTTTCTGCATTGACGACGGGGCGCATTTCAGTAGGTTTAGAAGTAACGCCGACTGGCTTTCTGCTTTCGTCTCCCTCTACATCACTCGATGATACATCGAGCACGAGATTAAACTCTTCTGATTCCTCTATTGTGTGATCTTCTGATTCTTCCATGATTTTGAACCTGTAGCACAAAACTTGTAAAAAAATAAAACCTTTTATCAAAATTGTGTTTGGATCAAATTGTTGGCTGTAAAATAATCGTTAGAAAAAAAAGATATAAGCCTGTACTACTTTTGGGAATGGATAATTATACGTTCTAAGAATCTAACTGAGGCAAAATTGCGTTCGGGATTTTTGTAAAAGCTGTTTTATGATCGAAGCATTGAACAGAGACCTATAGCACCATAACGTAGATTATGTAGCAAGTAACATTCCGCGTGCAAAAGTATCAACCCATACAAGCTCATTTTATGAAAAAGATTTATTGTCGACTGTACAACGATTGGTATGACCGGAATGGTCTTAATGCAAAAATACACGTTGATATCTTTCATTTCAGTATGTTTTCGAGTTCTTGCGACCTACCTTTAAAAAGTTTTAGTCTGAACAAGTTTGTACAAGCCCGCACAAGCTTATGCAAGGAAAAATGTTATTTTTAATGGTTTAAATCATTTTCCCGCAAGGGAAATCGGTGTGCTTTGACACAAATCATCAAAAGACACACACAAACATAGGCATGTTAGTTTTTTTTTGTCATTTTTGGGTGGCTATAGGACCGAATCTACATCGTTTCTCAAGGTACGGCCTGTACAAAAAAATATGATATGCATATAAGCTATGTTGGACAGACAGGCGGGTGGAAAGATGGCTAACCTTTAGGTAGCACCCTTCACCATTCGCGTCTAAAAGCCCTCGAGGCCATAAACGTAAATAACAAAACGGTGTTGCAAGTTTGCCGCTTAAAACCTCAATTATCGCCCACCAAAGTGACCATTTTTTGTTCATTTCCATGTCTACATGTGATCAAAAATTATGTTTTGCGTTTGCTAAGGTCATTATAGTTCAGAAAAAGACATAAAAAAATTACCTTTAGCTAGGCTGTTTTTCGAACATTATATTTCTGCTTCTGTTATGATCATTGGAGAGCATCTGCAATATTTTGGCCTCGTTTCCATTTATACTATATACCGTTTTTCCGTGCAGGAGGAGAAATACGCCTTCCCCTGTTGAACTTTATACAACATAACAGCAAAATGATGATTATTGAACATCTTAATTATACAAAAATTTGTTCTTTTTTTTCAAGCCAGCTGGGCTGTTTCTCCTTTTCTAGTCAGCTTGAAATAGAAAAGGAACATATTTTGCGAAAATTGAAATATTGAATATAATTAAATTACGTTTCATTATTTGCAAATTAATGTTCACTAGACAATTGCAAGCATTTCAAATTTCAAAACAATAATTCTCAATGCATATTGTGAAAAAAATAAGAAATTTTCAAAAAGGTGTTTCTCACACTGCTTTAAACTTCAAGCTAAAATGAACATCCAAGTCAGCCGGTAATTGATGGCGAACCCCTTGTTTGTGAACAGCTTGTGAGGTGCTCTTCCACAAGTGTTTAGATATGAGACTACATATCACACATCGATTCGTCTAGTTGTGCTGCGACATTGTTTTTTTTTGTGTCACTCTATGATAAGAATATACGAAATGGCCAGTGACACAAAACAATATGTCTCTATTTGCCAGTTGTTTTGAACTCTAACGAATTCAACCCTTTAAACAAAAATATTATGATTAAGATACAGTGTAAAATATGAGACCTATGGATATGATCAATTAAGAAAGATGACGGTGGAAAGACAAAACGATGACACATGATCGTTGGCCTTGAAAGCAAATACTTTATTTGATATGAAAACTATTGTAAGCCATAAAAAAAAGCAATAAACTTTTGATTAAACATAATTAAGGCATTTCTTTCTTCGCACTATTTGAAATTGCAGTGTTTACGGAACTGGTTGAGCAGCCGATATTCGACGACTCATTAGAAACATCTATGATATTCTGTCTCGTTTCTAATCCCCGTACCTTCATCCCAGGCTTGACTAATATTTACAACCGGAAATACAATATTAAACAAAAAATATAAATGTATAAAATCGTAAAACCAATAGAGTTTAGATGGTAAAAACGTGTTTCAAATGTATGTTTATTCTCGGATTGCATCGGATTGGCTATGTTAATTTAATTCTATGGACCACGACACGAATACCCCGAAAATACAGTTTGCCCAACCTCTCCTTTATTTTTAATTTTTATGTTTGAGGTGCATTTTGATATTTCCACATAGTAAACAAAACGTAAACTCGAAAAATGCCTGCTCAAGGTGTGGGGATTGATCAAATTACTGGCATTTGGTCATATCTGGAAACTGTAAGTGATAATGTAATGTTCTTGATAGATATTTTTTCGTTTCTACATTTGAGCTTTGAAAAGGGTAGTTTTTGATGAGCGATAATGGAAGATATTCGAATAGCCTACGTGTTCATGGGTCTCAAATCCCATGATGGGATGTGTCACATTGGTAGTACATAAATATACCTCATTGAACCGTGACATTTTCTTGTTTCAATATCTACGTTAGGTTTGTAACACAATAATCAAAATATACAAACCTTATTTAGTGGTTGCGTGTGCGAATAGAGAAAATGAGAGGGATAAGATATATTTTATTGATCACAACTTGCAACATGAAGTAGAATTGTGTACGATATAAGCTTTAAAGATTAAGATACATATAGATATATATAGTATGTCGTTTAAATACCTGATTGACATATCTAAAATCGAACTTGTGTTTTCTTTGTTTGTTCCGAAATATTGTGTTAACATAAACAATAAATAAATCAATTAACATCACACTAGAGTTAATATTGATCCGCGTTCGGATTACAAACAAAATGTGTCATGTTTGCATTAAATCTGGTCCCTGGATACACGACATCTATGTGCCTTAGTTGAAACGGGTCCTTAATTGAAACACCTTTTAATAAAGTTACTCCGGATTATCAAACATAGAATAAAACGATCTGAAAACATCAAAAAGGCATTGTAAACAATACAATTGATGAATATAAAATAACAATCGACGGCTTGTTCGTGCATTTTCCGTTTTGAAGAAAGAAACAAGTTTTTGATGTATGCCTTGATTATTTGCATTTAGCTGCACAGTGAAGCAAACTAAAATTCAAATTTAGTAAAATTTTGTTGAAGGGTGATGTAGGCATATTGAATATATATTTGAGGAGATGAACAACATAACTTTTAGCAGATGTAAACAAAATATGAAAAGTGTTCATGAAATGTTTCAAAGGCATAAAAAATAAAAGTGTTTCAACTAAGCACATTGTGCCGAAGTTGAAACATATTCATGAAAGTGTTTATTTTTGTATACAAGCATTGGTAAATACAACCATTTACATGATATATTACAAGTCGATATAGCTTTCGCCTCAAACAAGTTCAATGTGATTAGAAACTTTATAAAATAATAAAATATAATTCACTAAAAATGTGTTTTAACTTAGGGTCACAGGTGTAGTTGTTTAGTCGAGCGCAAATATCTTAAAGTACTCTTCAAAAAACATCTCTGAGCCTTTGAACTTTGTTCATTCCGCTTGTTATATAAAACAATGTCTGAAAAATATCACTCTCCGAAATTTTCTTTTTAATCATTCTATAAAATAATGAGTACATTCACGATTTGCCCTTAATTTAATCACTTTCATTTCAGATTGATTGGACGGAGCCATGGCTATTGGGATTGATTGGTGTGCATGTGCTTTGTCTTCTACTCACATGTGCTGCAATATCTGCGGACAGCATGGTGACACAAACCACTCTATTTTGCATTTATCGTAAGTATAAGAAGCAAGGATTTAATATTACCCTGCATTCTTTTGGGAGCACCATGTACATAGGGACAGGTACGGTTGCAGTAGTTTCCCTAAAGCGCAGTGTCCACGAGAAACTTATATGTAACCATTTTTTGGGACACTGTTCGTTTAAGACGGTTGCTGCAGTTATACATGTATCTATCCCGGGTACTGAATGCTCTAAAAGAATACGGGGATAGTCTTTTGACTTTTCCGACGAAATATTCAAAGTACATTAAGTTATTATGCATGAATGCGTTTTGTTAAATTAAAAAAAAAAAAAAAAATCAGATTTGAACGAGCCCATTTTGATCTATTATCTGCAAGATATGATTTCATGGTCTGCACTATACATTTGCTGCAAACACGACTAGGCCTTTTTTGTCCTTAAATTTACAAGGACATATCCATGCTAAATAGTTATTGCTAATCGTCACTGTTTAATCTTCGCAACATATTTTAAATCTAAAATTAAAAAATTATAATGGTATTTCCCTTTTTTCCAGTTGTACCTGTTTATGCTATGGAGAACATAAACGAATGGGCGGCTGAAAACTACAAGTGAGTCGCGACAACTTTTAGTTTTATTCAATAGTACGTGACATACATGTATCGTTGATAATTTGTTGTGCTTTGTCCTGATCGGTTACAGATCAAAGACAAAACATTTTACTGTAGCTAAATTAAGAAAAAAAAAAACATTTGTATTAGAATACGGTTTTAGAAGTTAGTCGCCCAGTTAGTAAATGCAAACTTTTTAATTTGTTAACATAAATCTCTATGTAGCCAGGCAATAAAATAAAATATGTTGTTTGATATAAATATCTTAAACTAAATAAGCAATTTTGTTCTAATTCAATGTTAAATTATTGTCATCTATTGTTTCAGGCTATTTTCAAGAGAACAATACTTCGACGATAAAGGACTGTTCATTTCTTTACTTGTGTCAGCGCCTCTTCTTATCAATGCCCTTATATTTATTGTGAGTATAAACATATTTTACAAGAAAATGTTTGTTTGCTTATTAAGAAATTGCGTGATATCTAGTTAAAATGTGTTAATTACATATAATTGTAAAAGCGATGGCGACATATATTTTAACATCTACTTTCATGAATAGAAAATAAGATAATTGTCCAAAAATTATATATAATTGGTGTGGTCAAATAAAAGAATATTCATAAGACATAACTTAGTAGTATTTAGCATACATAGAAAATCATGTATGTGATTAGTGAACCAATATTTTTTCTAATGGAACATGATTAGACCAACGTTATGCTTTCTATTAAATTATTTGTATAAACTAAAGCTTACTAGTACATTATGAGCAAGTTGGCCTAATTCTAGAAATATTTTCAGTTCTCCTGGCTGTACCAGGTTTTTTGTTCTCTAAGATAATTATAAACTGTAAAAAATATTGAGAAGATCATGCACAAAGGTATGTCATTATGAGATAAGTGAACTAATATCATTTTTATTTTTCAGTTCTCGTTTTCTTTAAATTATTTGCGTTAACCATACTTACTAGTCCATTATGAACAATTTTTAAAAAAAAAATATTTTCAGTTCTCGTGGCTGTACCAGGCCTACCGAATGCTGTGCCGTGTACAAGTAGCCAGATCCAAATACAAAGCCTCAAAACAACAACAAAAGGAAGAAAAAAAATGGGAAAGGATAAAGTCGAGGATTGGTTGAGTGAGCCGCAAGAAAATAAGAAAGACAAATAAAAACTTGAAATGAATAGATAAAAGAAATACAGTAGACTCGTTAATCGGAACACCTCGGGACCTGTCATTTTGGTGTCGATAAATCGTTGGTTCCGATTAACAGTAGTAAATTTTGTATAAATATACGATTATAGAATTCTTAAATCGGTTCCGATAAACAGATAGTTCTTATTAAAAGATTTCCGACTATCGAGAGTCTACTGTACTTGACAATACAGACTTTGGAAGAGAGATGCGGACTCATTTGAGAGAATATGGAACCTTCCTTTGTGTTGTGATATAAAGGTGGGAATATGAAATGATCTCAGCTTAACATATGCTTGCTTATATATAACAGATATATGTTATGTAAAATATTGAATAGATTAAAATCAACAATCGCGATTTGTCATATACAGAAGGTATATATCGTGAGATTGAACTTCGATATTTATCTGATTTCTTTTCGTTTACGAAAAAATCAGATTATATTTTCGTTCGATTTTTATTGGAAACATTTGTGCACACCATAACTCGGTCATATAGACCCCGTGCATATTAAATATATATATCAATAGGTTAATGATGATGTGAAGTTTATAATTGTATTATTAAATGCATAAAATCCTATGCTGTGTGAAAATAATTTGCATTTTAAGTGAACACACATTTCTCATCACCCCTAAAATCCTGTCACCACTGAAAACACCAGCCCGTCTCCTATTGGTTAAGTCGTGTCACGTGACATAAACACCTAATGTTTTGCCCAATGACATGCGCGCTCGTCAGAAGTTCTAGAAGGCGGGGCTAACACATATATGAGGACATTTTATGTGGCAGTCTTTAGGATGAAAAGGGGTTTCATATTTTTCACAATTGCTTATTCTATGAATTTAGTTTTGTTATATAAGCACCGCAGGCATGTTAACAATGAAAATCAATATTTGAAAACAAAAAAAAATATGTTCGCGCCGCAGGCAAATAACGACTTTTAAAGATACACATTAACTATATATTTTTTTAAAACTTTAAGGGCTTGGAATATGAGCGTTTTTGTTAATATCAACGACAATCGATCAAATTACCTATGCGGATCTGTATATACTCGATAAAACACAAAAATTAAAATAGATAACAATGTTTTAAAATTTATTTTCCTTGCATATACATCATATCATATACAAACATCACAAAGTATACATGTACTTAAAACATGAATTACCACTACATATGCTTTAATAACTAGCATTGCTGATGACTCATATTAACAGCTTTTACATCACCTCATTTAATGACAAGTGACACGCAATTCATGGTATTCACAAACGATCTTATTTGAAATATAACTGTATTTTGTATATACAAAATCTAAAGATAATCACATTTTAAAATATCAATATTTCAAATATCAATTACAGACTTTACAAATACTAATTTT
>LQRL01153837.1:7934-25493 GCA_001703475.1 Hydroides elegans
AGATCCTTTATCATTACATTGAACTTGTTATTATTAATCAATAACTACTAAAGAAAAGTCAATCTTGGCATAAAAAGCTACGTAAAAGCTACACGCATTGCATTAGCATACGGAACCATTGTTTTGTGATGCGTCATTATTGTTTTCTATTTAAGACAATACCAAACAATAGTGTCTAGACAATTTTTAGGTTTTAAAACTAGACCATGTAGCCTTTTCAAAATATGTTTTTCTTAATTCATCAAGCATTGTGAATGAAGAATTCTGTAAAAAATAAACAAGGTGTTTGTTTCTTGTTAGTTTACAAGTCTTTTTTTTTCTCTCAAAACTGGTATATTTTGTAATTTAAACTCTTGATATGTTACTTCAAACTTTTACCGCCCAGGAGAACTGGGTACCCACCTGGATGTCTATGCTAGACTGGTCAATATAATGGGTTTATTTAGAAAACGGAGCTAGCTAGAGCCTGATTAGGACATAAGAACTGATCTCGAATCAACAAGTTTTCATTCTTTTATTTACCATGAAAAACGTGGTGATGGTTCCGCAGCAGCGTCTGTAGACCTCCGCACTCTTTTTTGAGATCGGCCATTGTGGCCTTGTCGAAGAGCTGCACCACTTTGCCAAGCGGCAATCGACCTGAAAATTAAATGAGACGCATTTGATAAGTTTTAACGTCATTCTCAAATGAAGTATATATATCTTCATAGACACAGGAGGGTGGGTGGGGGTGGGTTGTGGGAGGGGCGGTGGTTGGTATTCGGTAATGTTCCTGCTCTGGCCCTCGCACTTAATCTTCTATTAACGGATATTTCTTTGAGGCTCAAACCCACTACTAAGGACTCATATAACAATGGGAAGAGGCAAAATTTGCTGATTGTTTGTGCGAATCGAAGATTTCAAATTATTTAGTGAATAAAATCAAACATAAACTGAATAAACTACAAAATAACTTAGCGAATATAATCAAACAATGCTTGAGAAACATTACGTCTAATCTATTTTCGTTGGCTTTATCATACACTCAAACCAAGAACTATTTTACCAACCTCCTCGCTTCCACGGATGTCCCTCCGCCGTGACGATATCGTCATCTTCGGGACTACTTTTCTCTTCCAGCAATGCCTTAAATACAGTACTCACAATCCTCTCTTTTAATTCAACATTCACCGATGCACAATGGGATGTACTCTCATCCTCAAATTGCCTTGCTTTGAAACTGGGCACCCATGAGTTTGACACAGGGAGCCCTTCATTTTGTTGGGAAGCAGCGGTTTGATTTTCAGTTTCTATGGTAACGCCTTTGTTTTTATCGTTATTGATATTATCATCACTACTTTCCTGACTTAAGCGGTTAACATAATTTGCGACTGTTTCGTTGATTTTATCGAGTTTCGCGCGCTTTTTGTCGAAAAAGAAACCGAACTGATTATCATCTGAATCTGTTGCTGAATCTTCCTTAGGAGAGCTTCTTTGCACAAGTGCCGATGACGTATCCATCGGTTCGTCCAAATTTGAGTGGTTATCCACATGAATATTCGTAGAAGGAACCTTTATTGCAGCGTCTCGACTAGAACTGGTATTTTGGATCACAGACATATCATTGTTGTCTCTTTGTTTCACATTAGCATTATCCATTGGTTCATTTTGGTTTTTGATCTGTTTATGTGACTTTTGTGCTTTAGATTTTTGTGAATCCAGTGAATTGTGTGAAATTTGAAGGAATTTTCTTGAGTCGATGAGATTGTTGATTCGAATATTGGTTTCGGCTTCACTCAACAGACGAGTTCTTCCAACAAAGCAAATCTGTGCAATAAAAAAATAATGAAAACATTAAGGTTTATCTTATAAAATACATAATATTTATTATTATCAGTATGGAAATCTTTACTTTAAGTCACTAGATCAGAGTAGTTTAACGAGCATTCAAAAACAGTTTTTCAAAAACATATTTTATTTCTATTTGTTTAATACACTCTTCTATCTAAACTTGGGACTATTTCTTATGTGTGTTTTGTGTGATTTAATTTTGCAGCAGAAGTTTAGACAAGGTAACAATTTCATAACAAACGGGACCCTGGTCTAGCCTTAGGCTGTGAAATTTACCCTTATTGTATATGGGAGCTAAGATTATATCTTATATTAATTGTATAACAGCAGAAATACTCAAGATGTAAACAAACCTTTTTGGTGGAGGGAATCCTCAGCGCATCTCTCTCGGGTTCAAAGCCACACGTTGCCACGACCTGCTCGACAAAATGAAGATAATTCTGATAGACGCTCAAACCGAACTTCTTTGTGTTGAACTTGCAGGTGAAATCCCAGGCACAGCAGGGCAGAACGAAGAACTTGCACGTTGGGGAGGACCTGAATGGAAAAGGAGAGGAAAACCAGAATGTAGGAAATATAATATGAATATATTAAAATGTGTATATATTAGAAGAGTATGAACTGTTCGACAAAATGCATATAATTCTGGTATACGTTCAAGCCAAACTTCTTTGTGTTGAATTTGCAGGTGAAGTCCCAAGCGCAGCAAGGGAGAACGAAGAAATTGCACGTTGGGGATGATCTAAATGGAAGAGAGGGAGAACAATCAGAGAGAAGGAAATATAAAATATATGTATTAAAATGTACATATATTAGAGTGAACTGTTCGACAATATGGGGGTTATTCTAGTTGACGCTCAGACCGAACTTCTTTGTGTTGAATTTGCATGTAAAGTCCAGGCGCAGAAGGGCAAGACGAAGAACTTGCAGGTTGGGGAGGACCTGATCATGTAATGGTAATAGAAAAAAAAAGAAATTTAGGAAGTACATATACATGTATTAGAATGCGAATCATACAACCGCTTGTAGACCTGTACTAAATTCTCACTACAAGTCTATATGATTAAATTACAGCTGATTGTTATACAAACATGTGCGCTTTGTATATGTATGTTTTTTTTTGTATAATACCTGTCTGTATTTGAATTTTGAATGTCGTGGAACACGGAGTAAAACAAATAATAAGGCCTTAAACAATTTCAAGGTGACTGATTTTCGAGTTTTTTTAATTATATATTGAACCAGATATCCCTAGTTCCCCATGTTTTTGCTAACCTTGCAGCAATAACCGGTATCCATGGAGTCAGTTCATCGCTATGGTTACCAATGAGCCAATCGTATTCCGGGAAAAGAGTTTCATCTGATGGTGTAATGGTGCGTTCTCTTAGGTCGGTTTCAGGTCCAAACATATCCCAGATGTTGCGCTTGCGAATATCTAGACCCACGCCTTTATACTGGAAAATATCAAGTTAAACCGTTATTGCTATAGATATTCATTTATATGATAGGAGAGTGTACCTTCAGGTTTCTTTTACAAAACACAAAAATAGATCTAATTGAAGATATTGTAACAGCCTGACATGATACTTGAATTTTCTTCTTTTTTTTTACCTTTTCCTTTTTTGATTTTGCGTAAATTAGCATAATTTGCCTAAATTTGATTCAATATTATATAAATTAAATCTTCAATCGTAATTTAAGTTTCTTTATTTTTGTTTTATGACACACGAGTTTGGGAAGGGGGCGCATAAAGCCTCTCTCAAATGCAGTGACATCACTAGCTTACCCCTTCCTTTGCGAGAATATGCACCAGCAGTCCATTGCCACAGCCCATATCCACAAATGTCTGTTTTCGGTTCGAACCCGTGACCCTTTGCTCCTCTTCCCACAACACCATTAGATAGGCGGCGATCGCTACGTCTTCAAAGACGAACTTGCGAGGGTCGGTTTGCTCGGGCCAACGCTGAATGAAAATGGGCATAAAAAATATTTGTTTAATAATTTAGGCTGTTCCTCCGGCAATTGTTTAGCAGAACCGGAACAAATCGAGATATGGCCTTGGCATGTTTATAAAGCTTTGCTGATTCCATACCATTATCTGTTTGAACTAAATATCATCATAACATATAGCTTGTATGTTTACTATTTAGTAGCACACTTTTTATCGTACAGTACATAGAACGGTAATTTAATGAACCGAAGCAATATCTCACAATCTTATTCGAACTTGATGATAGACTTATTTTATCAAATTTTGTGATACCTTAAAGATATGTTATATCTGCTTTAAGCTATCTTTTTTTTTAAAGCAAATTTCAATCCACAACTACGATCGAACAATTGGTTTCTATAAAGCCAATGCATACCTTAACCAGATCCAGTCCATACTTATTCTTCAGATACTGGTACTTGAGCGTGTAGACATCGACGGGCATCAGTTTCAATGAACTGGTCTCCACACTCAGTGATTCCTGTTTGCTCCAGGTTATCAGTTTGGGAATCAGTGCCTTGGTTAGCCATTCTACGGAGAGACCCTGGCTCGTACAAGGTGGTTCTTCGTGGGTCTCACTCACTCGAACTATTAACCTGTATAGGGACGCAAGTCAATTTCAATCAATGTCAAGGCAACATGAAATGTTAATTCTTTCTGACGGTTTTTCTTTTCCTTTTCCCTCTAAGACAATATAACTGTTAGCATAAATGGCTGTTACAGTTAATATTTTTTTAATGCAGGGTTGAGAATAAAAGTGTTGCAAATTGTCAATAAGACGGTCGCATTTTACTGTAAGACTTAAATCTAACAAAACATTAGACACTGTTATCACAAGAAATAGTAAATCATACCTCTTCTTTGATTTGTTATACAGGAACGTATAGGCAAGTGAATTGTCAGCGTGCACCCTTGCACCCTCTTCATTTGTGTGAACTAGAGGCAAGAAGGCACAGCTGGGTCCCTCTGAATTTGTATCTAAACAAATGACAGAATGATTAAAATATTTTTGATAAATAAATTTAGATTAGACACCGTCACATTTATATGTCATTTATACGCGATACATATTCATTTACAATTTAAGTTGTATACACTGTAATTTGTATATTTATTTTATGCATGAAAAGCGAACTTTATATACAAAGTAAGCAAATAACGATGACATATCATTCTAAGAAAAACTTTGACATATATGCGATTTAAGCTCAAATTTACAAATTAACAGTATTTTAGTTTCTCTTCTTATGAACATTTAACTTACACTGGATCACCCTTTCAACTGCTCCATGGAAACGTCCAAGCTGTTTTGGTACGAGTTCGCGTATGAATTCAGACTGGATGTCATCTGTAAACAGATCACTGTGTATTTTGTATTCAAATTTTATTAACTAATATACACCGTTAGCTAAGCTTTCACATTACATGTCCAACTAAAATATTTAAATACTATACTTTACTTAAAGGAAATGTAGTAAATTCTTTGATAATCAATAACATATTCATTTGGGTAAAAACACTCTTTATTGTATGTAATTTAAGAAAACTAATCCCACATTTTATGAACCGACAGAAAAGTAATCAACCCGTTTTTCTTTGCCAAACAAGACTATAATGTCAACCAAATTTACTTTTTATGGATCAATCAATCCAAACTAATCATATATTTTGTAATTTTAGACTTTACCCAGCTGAAGAGCTCGTTGCAGCGATTCGGCCTTATCATTGGTGATATCAATTTTCACGTCCTCCGTTGCAATCTGTTGACTACCAACAAGTCTTCTATTCACTGTATGAGGTTTGTTGATCCATACCTGTGGAATATTGATTTGCTTTAATATAAGCTTATTAAACTTTATTGCCTGAAAATGGTTCGAATAGCAAGATAGAATATATATTTCCTAGATTTAGCAACGATATATTCTATTATGCTGTAATTAAATGATTACGTATCATATATATGATTTGAATAAATAACATGAAAACAATGAAACTCTATAACAATTTGATTAATAGCCAGTGCCAATCCTGGCTAGCACCTAAGACGTGGGGTCGAGTCAACGGCGTCTTCAAACCACTGTAGCCGACAAGAAATATATGGAGATTTTATTCAGAGTTGTACAGTTTATTCGAGTTATGATGTTTTTTTATGGCACTGGAAGTGCTGCACGACAATCAAAGTCCAGTATGGCTATAGCCTTTCGGACTCAACGAATGAAGATGAAGAAGAAGTTACCTGAAGCGCATTGAGGAATTGCTGCGTTGAGCAGTCTACCTCGGAGCTGTATACTTCCTTCCACATTCTGTTAATGCCTCTTTATAAAATATTGAAAAAAATATATATATAATTTATGACTACGCGTAAAATATGAATCAAATGTAAATATTATCTTGGAAAAAATAGTCTCTTTAGTTTCTAAGAACTATTAGAATGGATGTGATAGCTCTAAATAGCCCTTTACGTATGTCTGCGAGGTGGAGAGCAACCCACATGGGCTATTTAGAGCTATGGATGTGAGTAAGTAAATAAATAATTGTCAAACGAAGCGTTTGTGTTTTTAAGTATGTGATAAATTCTTCAATGATTAATAAGACCTGCTATCATACCCGTTATCTACATAGTATACCATATATAGAGCTCTTTTGGAGCCTATTTCGACTACCAATGTGTGATGAAACACATAGAAAATTTCTGATCCGGTATTATCGCTCACAAAATTCTTGTGATAAAGCAAAATATGATTTTAAGACAAATTTTATGTTTAGCAACTGATAGTGCTAGGTATATTATATCACTTTGACATATCAATATGGTTTTATTTTCGTACCTGCTTAATTAATTTGACTTTTATGAAAATGACAGAACATGACGAAATGGATATGCACAAAAATACTGTGGAGTAAGATAATTTTATAAAGGCCGTTATAAGGCCGAAAACTTTAGCCACTGCCTTGCTCTGATGACCATGTTTGTTCTTACCATCAAAATTTATCATTATATTAACTGTTTCAATAATATCATATATTTAAATATGATTATCAATCGTAAGCCTTTTTTACAACAACAAAATGATTATATTTTCGGCCGATTTTTTAAGTCATAAATATCTGGTTTTTAATGTGATATGTGTCATAGTTTATGAGAGATTTGATGTTAAGAATATGCTATGAAGTTCAAAAAGTGTCTTTCTGATCGAAATTCCTGCTACCAAAAAAAACTAAGCGCATATTCAATTCACACATTAACCTAATTAAACATCATCTTTCAATTGCAAAGTAAAACCACGGGAAAATAGCGTGTGCAAAAGTAAAGTTCGAGTAAAATGTATATTGGTCCTGAGCACGTTGACCCTGCTGTTACTCAAACATTGAAGGGCACCTCACGACCCAATTTTTAAAAAGTGTTTATTTGAGCATAAAACCACTTGATACATTGACATATACAGTAAATAATCAGATTTAGAAAACTATTTTTACAAAAAGGTGTTCCTATTGTTGTAGCTAGCTGGGCTCGTTGAGCTCATCTAGCTAGCTAGAATCCAGAGAGGAACACCTTTTACGAAACTTCAAAATCATAATTCGTGTATGCATGACAAAGTTTCACATATATTTTAGTAAATCTTGCCTAGCAACATATCTCTGCAAGGAATTAAAATCAAAATTGTCAAAAGAATCGCTAAAAATAAAAATAATTCTAAAAAGGTGTTCCTTTAATTCATGTAGCTAGAAGACCATTTTCGAAAGTTTGTAGCTAGATCGATTTTGAAAAGGAACACCTTTTTGGAGGAACACCTCGTGGGGTGCTCTTCAAACATTGACCCCGTTGAGAAGCGGTTTTATAGTTATAGAAAGTGGACAGGGCCAATAGTGGGATTTTTAATGTCGCATGCAATATAATGCTTTAGAACATATAATCGTATCTTGTGACAATGCTGTATATTAGAATGCAACGTTTCAAACCAAGCGTTTTAAAAGGGTTATCTTATCTTATCTTTTAGATCTGAGTGCCGCTTTTGACACTTGCAATCACCATATACTATTGACACGGCTAAAACGGGAATTTCATATCACAGACACTGCACTTGAGTGGTTTAAATCTTATCTATCGGAAAGGCGACAGAGAGTAAAAATAAACGATTCCCTTTCGGATCCAGTGCGCTTAGGATCAGGCTTCCCCAAGGGTCCGGATGGGGACCCCAAGCGTATAGCAAATACGTTTGATCTCTCGGCGATTTGCTCCGCTTAATAGATATACTGTTTCATCTTTTTGCCGACGATACGCAGTTATTCACAGCCCTCAATCCAAATGACGTTCAGTCCTAGTCATTGTCATTTTTATTCATGGAAGGAGCTATTGACAAAGTCAGTGAATGGATGACTCAAAGCAAACTAAAACTCAGTCAGTCGAAGACTGAGTTTATAATACTCGGTACGAGAAATCAAGTCAAAAAGGTCCATCATAACAGCCTACAAGTCGGTGGCGAAGCGATAAAGGCAAAACAATCGCTAAACGCGCAAAACGGTGCGCATTTCGATATCGAGATGAAGATGGTTACCCATGTTAACCACATACTCAAATCGGGATATTTTCATCTCCGACAAACTAGTGTAATCCGGAAATATCTTAGCCTTGAGGCTACAAAAAACCTGGTTCATGCTTTCATCCTTTCACGAGTCGACTACGCCAATGTACTACTATATGGCATTCCAGAGACCCAAGTAAATCTTCAGCGGTTAATTAACAGGGCTGCAAGGCTTATTACTAAGGACAATTATCAAGTCGAGTCTAGATCTATCCTTCAAAGACTCTATTGGCTACCAATACGGGCTAGAATAAAGTACAAAGTGTTTTTATTAACATAAAAAGCACTCAATAATCTTGCCCCGGCTTACATTGTAAGCCGGTGCAGTTATTGTCCAAGACTCAAAAAGAACACACACGACAGTCGAATGCCGGTGTTCGACTTTTTGAACCACGATCGAAACTAAAATTCCTGTGGCGATAGGGCGTTCAGTGTGTGCGCTCCTTGTTTATGGAACCTGACATTAAAGTTTTCAAAAAAACAACTGAAAACTTTTCTTTTTAAAGAATTTGTATTGTAATATGCAGCATTAATTATTCATTTTAGTCATTTAGATCAGTATTATATCATAATTTGTACCAGTATTATCCTAGACTCTTTTTAGAATCTATATGTATTTCATACTTGCACGTAATTTATTTGTAATGTACTTTAATTGATATACATGCTCCATAGTATTATATGTTATGCGCAAAGAACATGTACATGAAACATGCGCTATATAAGAATCGCCAAATAAATAAAATAAATAAATAAAAATAATCAAAGGAAAGAAATCATATTCGTATACTCTACATGAATATATATAGTTAAAAATAAATTTACAATAATGATGATTTATGGTGTTCAACACGTCGAGCAAGTATAAAACATTGATGCACAGTAGCAACTCTAAATAAACATAATATGGTTGAGATTTAACAGAAGATTATCATTATACTGCATCTTAGAATATCCATCCTGTGATGCAATAAAAAGAGGAATTCTCAATATAGCACCACAACATTCCAATTCAAAGTGCTGACACTTGTGTACAAATCTATTCATGGTTCGACACCTGAATATCTTTCTGAACTCATAATCCCATACAAACCTACCCGTGATCTACGATCCAAGTCTTCAAATCTACTGTGCCTTCCAAAACACCGCGTAAAATACTGTGAAAGGGCGTTTAGTCATGCCGGACCCTCCCTATGGAATTCACTTCCACTATCCATACGAAATGCGAGTTGCTTGGTTATTTTCAAGAAGCAGTTAAACACTCATTTGTTTACCAAGGTTTATTGTGAAATAAGCAATTCAATGGGTTTTAGTCAACTAGTCATTATTTTAGTCAACTAGCAACATTGTAATAATATTAATCAATGTCTTTATTGTAAGCGCTTAGGTATTTATATTTAAATGTAATAAGCGCTGATAAATACTCAATAATAAAATAAAATAAATAAAAATAAACAACATACAACACCATTCACAGAAATGAATGACTACTAAATTAATATTCTTGACATACTTCAAATCACTTCTGATTATGTGAGGGACATTTATTTTCCTCCATTGGTATATGTTTCATTAAATCTTGATTTCGACCTCAAATGACGCATAGAAATCGTTACAATCTCTAGAGTGCCTATATATAGGGAGTGAAAGCTGCTATGTGTTGTATCGGTGCTAGTGGGCCGCAAATGATATCTAGCGTTATGTATTATTAACAATACAGTTGCATGTAAACCTGCATATTGTGCACTGATAAAAACAAGCATGTTGCATTGACCAATCATGAACACATGTTAAAAAAACTCAGTTTGTATGAAAATTGTGCATGGACATTTTATTAACAATTTAAATCACCACAAAACAATTAATTTAAATTACCATGCTATTTATAACCAATCAAATTAACCTTCTTTGAACTATGAAACGTCATTTGCTTATATAATGTGCAAAAGTAAATAAAATATTGAAAATCATTCTATTGATATCTGATACTGATGACTTTATAGTCTGTTAGAAATATATTAGATTTTCATTTGTACAAATGCCATAAAAAAAAACGAATAAACTCAAATTTATTTCATTACTCTCGAAATATACATGAGATAAATGCTTTAAAAATACCAAATTAATTCTTGGTACACTTGAAGAAGACACCACGATGCATTCCTAAAACACGCCTTCCTTTTAAAATTGATATATCCATATTCAAATATTGCTCTCTAACAGCAAGAATTTACGGAACTGTTTACGAAATTATTTTCTATACTATATTAAGAATATTCAAACAAAATAAACAAACATTAAGTCGTGGTGCTCTCTCATTCATTTACAATCAATAGCATTTGCCATACATTTTATTATTTTGATTTGAGATAAGATTAAATAGAGAGAAAAACTAACAGCAATCCCAAAATCGTACTCATATGGATTCAAATCGCGGTTATATTGTAACATTACAAAAGGTTTTTTTTTCGATTTTCAAATGTAAAGCAATCGTATTACTCTTTCAGATTATTACAAAGTATTCAACACACGACATGCGTGATATTTCAAACCGTTAATGTCAGGTTATTAATAAATGTATACGCTTCTTTTATTTGTTAAGAAAGCGATTTAGCCTCCCCTTCTTTTGCTTTATAGCTTTAGAGGTACGAAAAACGATTGCAAAACCAAACCTTATAGTGTTTGTCCTGTAATATATAAATAAGTTAAATAACTGTTGTGTTTGTAAGTTTTTTTGTAATTAGCTGAACTGTTTTGATGTTTAAATAAAATATGCCATTTTAAAACTTTGGGTTATCACACTTTTAAAGTTATTTCTGATTGACATGACTAAGAAATTTTGGCAACTGATGATTTGGCAAAAATTATTACACTTTATGCTAAGCTAGCTATAATCCTTATTTGGCACTTTTTTTTGGGGGGGGGGATAAAAGTTCAAAATATATAAGCTAACCAATCAAGTTATATTTTATCAAAATACTTGCACTACATAGTTCGCAAATGCAATGTACATTTTTATCGTGGTTTCGATTTGTACAAATATGTGGTTAGGTTTTTTCATTGGACTAGCCTAAAGGTCGTAACTCAAGAGCAGGTATGTTTGATTGTTTATGCCTTAATCTCCAAAAATATAAATTTGAATGCCAACATAACAATTATATATAATTTAATATAGACACGACATCGTTCTAGACATTTAAGACGATTCGCGATATCGTCTGTGTAGTGTTTTAATAAAGCATCTATATTTTCTAAGATTCTTGAAGTGTTCCCAAGTGTGCACCAAAACACAACCATACCTCAAAGTGCTTGATCATTAGAAATGCATGATCATTCGAAAATATATAACCGGACTTGTTTAATATTGCATTACAGCAAAGGATATACATAATTAAGCTTTATTCGAATTAATATATCAATACAGTCTTACCCGCTTATCTCGTACCCGCTTATCTCGTCACCCGCCTATCTCGTAACTTTTTCGAATCCCCGCCCCCATTTACATTTGCTATTTTGGATCGGATATCTCGTCATCCGGCTATCTCGTCATTTTTACTTCGGTCCGAGCACTGACGAGATAAGCAGGAAAGACTGTATTTTTATTACCACCCATCGAGTGGAGCAAGCTTCCCGAAAATCTAAGGACGATTACAGAGTTTCAAGTGTTCAAACGAGATCTGAAAACATATTTATTCAGAAAGTCATATAAATGCTAGTCATCTTACATCTGTGTTGCCTTAAAATAACCAGTCATATTTTATTCAAATAGTCGCAAAATGCTTATCACTTCAATAGTGTTTCATACACATGTTATGTTTAACGCCCTAAATGTATGCTAATTATTAATGTATTTCCTGAGGGTCTCGTACATGAAATATAAAGGCTTTTACGTATAATTAATGTTTTATAATATAGATTATGATTAAGGTGCATTGAATAAATCAGATAAACACTAGAAACTACCAATAGCCTTTGATACGTATACATATATCTAATCTTGTGAAACATGTGAATACAAAATATCAAAAGATTTTTCTAATTTTTCCCTGATTTCCCTGATTCACTAAAATCAAATCCCCTGATTTTTTTCTCAAATTTCAAATTTCCCTGATTTTTCCCTGATTTTATTTTTGTTAATAAAATTCCCTGATGTTTCCCTGATTTCCCTGTTTTCCCTGATTGGAGGTCACCCTGATAAATATCTTTAAAAAATCCTTCCTGTTTTATATCAAGAAATGAGGTCCATAAAATGCAATTATTAGAGGTATGTCCAAGGATTGGAAATGTTCGAATGGGTTCAAACTGTTCAAACGTTCAAAGTTGAAATATGCATATATGATATAATAATGATATCTTAGATTTCATTTATGGAGAGCTATTTACTTAAGTTAAGATATTTCCACATTATTGTGATATGGTGTTCAAACCGTTCAAACGTTCAAAGTTGAAATATGCGTGTATTATATAATAATGATATCTTAGATTTCATTTATGGAGAGCTATTTACTTAAGTTTAGATATTTCCACATTATTGTGATATGGCGTTCAAACCGTTCAAACGTTCAAAGTTACGGCTTCATAAATCAGAGAACTGTGACATGTAAGAAAGCAGGTAGTTGTACAAGTGAATAAGAAGGGACATCAATTATATACGAAAACACGTTCAAACTGTTCAAAGGTTCAAACTTGTATTTTATAATGAAATAAAGATCTTATGAATGGATATTTTTCAAAAAAACACCAATCAAACTATGAAAATGAGTAAGAACGATAAAATAATGAAAATAATGCAATAAATATAACAATGATAAGGATTTATCTATCCGCAACTTTTATAAAATATGTGACAAAGTCGACAAATAACGATTATTGTAAAACCATAGCGACGTAAAATACGTAATAAATTTATGCAATTATTATTACGTAACGTTATTATTACGCAATTGTTATTACGTTTAATAATAGGTTATTAACCGAATTGTCTAAAATGCTTTAGGTGTTTCATAATGATGCTGTCATCTAGGAAAATATATTCGAACCGAAGACACGATAGATCATTATATGTTACTTTTAACTTAAATCGATTTGAAAATATGAATTATTAAAAGTAAAAATGTAGTAGGCTTAAAAAAACATTAATTATTTTAACTTTGAACGTTTGAACGTTTTGAACGCCATCAAATTCCCGGATCTCAACTTTCCAAGATTGAAAGAATACTTTCGTGGCCTTGACATTGTCAGCTTATTCAACTTTGAACGTTTGAACAGTTTGAACCCATTCGAACATTACAAATCCTTGGACATGAATGAATTATTACATGAAATTAACTCTTGAGGAAATTAGGGATAGAAATGGGAATATACTAATTTTGGTGAACTTTCAGATGGGCATGAAGCTATATCTATTTTTGCTGGCCGCGTTTTGCTGGCAGCGATTTTAGAGCTTCCCTGGCTGGCAAACATAGAATAAAGTTTTCACTCAAAAGCAATTACATTTCACCACTTTAATCTTCAAATGAAATCATTTCATAACAAAATAAGTCATATTAGACACACTTCTAAAAACTTTCGTTGGGTACTCCTGTTTTTAGCGAACTGTTTCCAATGTGGCCATGCTCTTGTGTGTTTATTTAATCTTCATTTATAAGTCATGCTTAATTTGCAAAACCGCCATCCCCTAAACCGAATATAACTGTGTTGAGGTTTGTTATAAGCGTCACATGGTCCAAGATACACATGATCCATAAGTCAACAACATCTCTTTAATATATCTTTATCAACTACAAAAAAACTTATATAATATGGAACAGTATAGAAACTGATCGTTGTAAAAACAATATTTTGCTTTAAACTCAATAAAAATTTTACATTAACAATTAGAAAGAATTATATCTTTAATGTTATTGTCTCACTTTATTGCGATGCCTTGCCAAGTCTGGTTACTCCTCTTGTCTGGTCATTATATAATGCAACTCATTAATAAAAATGCAAAAACTAAATGACAGAAAATATCAATGCCAATGCCAAGAATAACTAAATGTGTCTGGTCAAGCAAGTATAAATACTGGGCACATCTCTCTAATCATCCTCAAACTATCTCTGATTGATCCGAGATGTTACATACATTTATCGCAAATATGACAGTTGCTGTGGTTTTCGTTTGTATTTCGCTCGCATATTGCGATGCGAACGAAAAGTTGAGTGAGCAGAAGAAGGCTTACGTATCCGAGAAAGAATATGGAAAATCAAATAAATATGACATTGAATTAAAAGGAAAATCAGGAGAATATAAACCTGATTATCAAGACATAAAAGCCTACAAGTCTGAGAACGAATATGCTAAAGAAAAACAAGTCGGATATGAAATCAGACATAAGGCTTCGCGCGAACAATATGGATACGATGATAGCTATAGCAACGAAAAGCCCTTGCGTAAATACCATGACACTGGTAACAAAGGGTACAAAAGCGAAAACGATAACTATGGCGTTCGACATGGAAGCTATGGCGACAGCGGTAGCTATGGCGAAAATGATAACTATGGTAAACATGGCGAACATGCCAAACGTCAAAACTATGGCGAACAAGGTTACAAAGACGAAAAGGACAACTATGGCAAAATTCGTAACTATGGTAGTTATGGTAACCAAGGTCAGGCTTACGGCGAGCAGTACAGCTTCCATGGTCAATACCTGGGCCAATGCTTTAACGACGGTTTCTACTATGGTGACGAAAGCAGTTTCATTGTCTGTTCCCATGGCAACGCATATCGCCAGCCCTGTGCACCCGGAAGTCGTAATTCGGATCTCCATAGTTACCGCTATGGTGGTAACTATAACTACCGCGATTTCTGTGACGTCAACCTAGTACAACACGGTTATGGTGTTAACCGCGGTTATGTTAGTCAAGGAGATAGTTCGAATTATCCTGCGCAACAATACGGATAAGATTGAGATATAAAATGAACGATTATTTGGATATTCTGGTTCTTGAGTAATGGATAATCTAAGACAATGTTACGGATCATATTGCTCTTAAACAAATAAATTATTATTTTTGTTAAGTTTTAAAATGATCGAGCTAAAAAAAGTTTCCTTGAAGTTTGATAGAAAGCGGTTTGTAAACAAATTTTTGCTCAAAATGAATAAAGGGAAATTGATTTTATTTTGATTTTGTTGTATAATAAATTTCATAATGTAAAACGAATTTCTTTGTTTTATTTATGTACCGCGTGTATCTAAGATTATCTAACACATTGTTGCAATTTGACGCTATGCAAAATAATAAACATAAACACCATGAATAAAACAACTTAAGTTAACAACAAGACATTAGTTTGTTTTAACTCATTTTCATGAAATTAATTAATAATTGTCCGATATCATTTTTCTATGTTTATTTTTTCGAGAAAAAAATCGAGAATGAATAGATATCTTGGTAATATACGCCTCTACCACTTTATTTAAAGACACCACTTATAAATAATCTTACCGTTATTTTCCGTATATAATACGCACCCTCATATAATACGCATCCCGACTCTTGTCTCAAAATGCCTAAATATTCATATTTTCTCGTATAATACGCACCCCGAGTTTGGAAACATTTTGGCTTTATTTTTCGCCTTAACTTCAGATGTGAACATATGAAATATAACTCTCAATATATAAATCAACACTTCCTTGAATCGGTTTACAAGTATTGTAGATACTTGGTATGTTTAATATGCCGTATTATGTTTTCACCATCAACGCAAATCATAGACTCATAGAATAAAATGCCTTTTATTTACGGAAAATTACGGTACATACTATAAAATTGACCTGACGAAAGCTATATGGGAGATAAAAAGGAAAGAAATAACATATTTATTTATTTTTTTTATGTTTATTAATAAATGCAACCTGGCTCATATACAAGATTGTTTTAATTATCTGAAAAAAAAACTTACGGAAACAGTTAATAACATACCATTGCTGAACATACACCAACAAAACATACTATCTGTTGATATAATTATCTCTAGTATATTAAAACTAGAGATATAACTATAAGATAGTATACGTTTGTATGATTTACATTTTAATCGAAGTTGAACGCTTATTTAAGTTAAATAAACCTCATTTACACAAACTTGTAAACGGTTTAGTGCTCAACAACTTTTTTTAACCATCAGTCACCTTATATGAAGATAAAGTTACAATATATACAACTCACACAGATCAACCAATCAATACATCTACCGACCTACATATTTCTTCTAATGACTCAGAAAAATAAATGCAATTTATCATCACAGCTCGAAACACGATATAAAATCGATAAATAATACAATATATAGCAAAATATACTTCTTCCTTATCGTTCTATACTACTTGTATAGTATATACAGTTTTTTTTATTTCTATTTAGATCGGATGTCTAATTAAAGACAGTTTTGGCGATGGGTTATGCTAATCTTCAACACATAAACGGGCATTCCTCATTAACGCCATCATTACGTAAGCGTCATATCGCGTTAGTTACATCAATCTGGAAAAATTAGCCCTCAGCTACATAAAGAGAATTCAATTAAGTCTCTGTTAACATAATCCATATACCTACTAAATCACTGGTTTCTTCAGGTTCATAAACAATTTGTGAACTTTGTGTATTTCCTTAACGCAATTTTGTTCATAATCCCCTTTTTATCTAATTGCAGCCGATCTGTTAAATACTTAAACTTATTACGATATATCAGTTTGCGATTAACCATTTAGCCTATTCTGCGTATTTACAATTTCTTTGACTAATCATTTTGCTTATCATAGATTTTGAGCAAAAACATATTTTGGGCATAACCATATTTTAGAAATAGCCATATCTTGCGCATAACCATATTTTAGACAAAACCAATTTCGATATATAATCAATTTAATCGGACCCAGAACTGAATTTTTCGCCATCAGAATTAACCGGCGAGCCCAAAATTTCTTCTTCACCGGACGGCAACTGAAATGACAAAATAACCAAGAATATAAGTAATTAACGAGCGAGCAGGAGGTACAGGAATATATATATGTCAAACAATATAAAGTGAAAACCAATACAGACATATCATGACAATTGTCGCTGTTTTTCGTTTGTTAACATAATTTCATCTAATTATATTTCATT
>LQRL01153857.1:5183-18223 GCA_001703475.1 Hydroides elegans
ATGGGTAGCTGCATTTTTCAAAGTGTCTTATCATTTTGTTTCCCTGCGCATAAAGTATACGAACTTGCCTCAATATGTCTTTGTCATCCATTCCGTCATTTGTTGTAATATAACCCAGATAGGGATATTCTGACACCTCTTTGAGTTCTCTATGATTTAGATAAAACTTTGGAAAATTATAATTTTTCATCATGTTGGATCTATACATCAAAACAACACTTTTTTTGTGAATTAAATGTAATTAGGTTTAGTATGAGATTTGTTTTGTTCCTGAAATGACCATGTCTTTCGTTGGGTTCATACACATGCCATTTAATTTTGTCCATTACCGTATATCCTCTAAGGCTGTTTCAGGAAAGCGTTTTCTTTGTTTTGGTCGATTATGTGTGAAATGGTGGAGTCTTCTACGTATTAAAATATTGGTAGCCTTTCTTTCATGTCTTTGACTAACGGTTATAAAGGCTTTTAGGTCCATGGTCGCTCCTTGTGGAACAGCTCCGTTGAGAGTCAATCTGTAACATTTCCTATTTTTTACGCTTTGCTTTCGTTAGAACAGGAAATAGGACATCTACTTTAGTAAGAGAGGGCTTATGTTATCATATTTTCTCATAAATATATTATGGTCGATTTTATCGAATGCTTTGGTGAAGACTGCTTCTATTGTTTTGCCTTCGTCCAATGCTTTGGCCAAATTATGCAAATTGACTAACAGATGTGTTGTGAATGTTGAAAACATCAAGGCTTTGAACATTGTCCTCAATTCTACCAAGGCAGTCTATATATTTTTCGTAGTTTTCGTTACTTTGGTATGTTAATACACACTAAGGATACAAAACAATATCATTATCATTAATAATATTACTACAGTGAACCCAGTTTTTCTCATAGTCTTAACATTTTGCATTTACCTTTTGTTTGTTCCAATTCATTCCTAGCCCCCCTGTGTTTTACCTAGTTTTATACCAAGTTCATGATCTGCTTTTTTTATATATATCGAAACCTAGAACATTTTAACGAAAGAGTTGCTCAATATATTAACCTCTGATTTATCAAGTCATATTTTTTTTTCGACAAAGTATTTCATATCTTTTTGTTAACCCATTTGATTATAGATTCAAACTTTTAAAACAATTACAAACAAGACTGGCAATAGTTATATTATTACACATATTAACATTTTTAGCATGATTTTCCTTTATTGGGTGAATATCGAATTTTGAATATTTGCCAAAATACCTCTTCTAAGCGGGAAATTCTTTTGAATGAGGAAACCTTGGGGCCAGTTATTTGTGGTAATCATTCTCTCAATATCTCCACTCACAGTTCTACTGGCCTAATATGAAATCCGATGTCATCAGATGTCACTGCACGCAAAATAATGATGCTCCATGGTCTCTTTGTGACGACTGATATATTCCAGGCACCACGTGTTTTTTTTGTTGGACCATCATAAATCCATTGTTTGACTTTGATCGATTGTTCTTCCTCTCCTCGCCTTGGAACAATACACTTTTGACAGGCCTTCGGTTAGGTATTTTTAAACTCTACTACTTGTGGTCTTAGAATGTCCCTCTGTCAAGGCATCTTTGTAGCTTGTACTCGGATTTGGTACAGAAATATCCTCGGATGTAAACTGCTTTGTACTGTGCTCTCGAGGTTTTTATTTATATGCTGAGATCATATTTTGTAATTCAACAATCTGCTCTTTAAAATAATTGATTTCTACGATTCATTACGTATTTCGTCCTTTATATTATTGAGCTTGTGCAGAATCTCGCTTATTGGGCTGTCAGTGTTCTCTATTCTGTCTTTCTTGAGATAACTAGTTTCGAACTGATGTTTGAGTCTTCAACAGATGTGTGGTTCGGGCATGAATCATACAATAGTTGTTTTGTAGCTTTAATTTGGCTGTCTGTATAAAAATAAGCAACAATATTCACCAAGGTAAATCGGGATATTGGGAAACATTTATCATTTATATATGTCAGCACGTCATTTATGGTGGGACCAGAGTTGCACTGGATAGCCAAGTCTCTTTCTGTGTTTATCATAGACTGGGCACCATCGTTGTTTAAAATAAGATTTTCCCCTTCATTTATGCATGTTGCACCATGATTGTTATCCTCTCAATCTTCTGAAACATAAGAAGTTACATGATCCTTTGAAATTTGATAATAGGTTCTCGACTTCGATTGATTCATAGCTTGTAACTGTTTCCTATTGCTATGGTAGCAATCATCACAGCGCAAGTCGAATGTATTCCTTAGCACTTAGCACAATTCGTTAACATTGTATACACATCACGTTGGGAAACTATAATTAACAGTGAATGAGTTAGATTTGTAGCACTGAGGAAAGTTTCTTAGTCTTTTTCCATGATTATTAATTAATTGGCGTAAAGACCCCTAATATTATTCAAAGAACGAATTCAATCTAGAAGTCCTTATATTTCACTGTATCAGTTGAAGATAAATTATTTTTTTTTCTGTTTTTTTTAAAGATAGTCCTTTATTTGTTTACAAAAACAGCTTACCGGATGTACTAGCACTAAAAATATCGCACTTTGACCTTTAAAGTTACGTTGTTGTATGCCTTTAACACAGAGAAATCTAATAAATTATAATTAAATTTTGAATAATCTGTCTCTTGACCTCTCAAATTTGTCCGATTGATAATGTAGGAACCAAATAATTATTGCATCTTACATATTGATATATTTGAAGAGTATGCTCAAACAGGTCCGTTATTTTGACGAAGAATGATAAACTATGAATTTCATACTATATCATGAGAATTCACATCATATAATATTCGACATTTTGATACTGTTTAATCAATTCACATTTACATACCCTATTTTATTTCGTTCTGTATCATAATTAAAATAAACAAAATTGTACGTTTTGGTCGAGTATGTTTTGAAAACATGGGAAGAAAAATAATTGTATTGCTGGTGCGTTTAAATTCTCTTAACGAAATCAATGTGGCTCGGATAATTTTCAAGCCATAAGATAATATAACATAAGTAGTATTGATCGTAGTAGATTTCTAGCCATAGGCGTTCGCTTTTTTGGTATTTTTTGCTCAAATGTTTGGCCCTTTCATCCAACTGCCTTATAGTGGTACAACGGTTCCAATACATATCCAGTTTGTTTTTGAAACTATTTTAATTGTTAATGATATTTGAGGGTATTTTATTCCAAGATTTTATACTCTTAGAGTAAGACTTTTCTTCTTGTATTTGATCGGCAATTTTGATGAAGGCTTGTTTTGTTGTGTCCTCGAAGAGTGTACGATTGAATAGAACTCCGTTTTTTTACGAAATCGCTCGCGGTAGGGTCGTACAAATAATTGTTGTAGAGTTCAATCATATCTTACCTTTGTTTTTCGATGCAAGGCGTCGAAGGTTTGGTTTGCACATTCTTTGGTCATACATGTCTTTCATGTCTCGTATTTGTTCAGTCGCATGCCTCTACACAGTTTCTTTTTAGTCTATGTACTTTTTTATGAGGAAACTGAATCAAACTGACATATTCTAGGTCTATTTATACGTAAACTATTTTTCTTATTCTAGATTCTGTACAAACATGCTCTATGTATTCGAAAAATATCATATATATTGCTAAATCAATACATGTTAACCCATTTACACAAATTTGACACATGCTTCCAAATATCTCATGTTTGTTTGGAAAAAGAGTTGTTAAAATATTAGCAATAATTCACCTTGTTGATTTGCCTAGACGTTGCATTTATTTATATATAGTATTCTCAAAACATATTTATAATTAAAAACCGCACTCTGACCCATGTTCTCCTCGAACTCGCCACTAGTGTTTATTTCCAGAGTACTCACGGATGTAAGCTTTATTATTTTTTTCATGTAAATCTTCTAAAACTGTTTTTATTCATTTGGTAATAAGCAATAATTTGCCATGTCGATAAATTTAGGTATTTATGGGATAATTATCAAAGTATGTATTGAATACTCTGACGGTGTGTTGACGTGGTGCTGTAGTAGGTGTTTTGTGCAAGTAAGCTGAGAAAAACAGCTAACTGCTCTGACCACTTGTTCAAGGCCCTATTTAAAATTTATAAGCATATAATGCTGTAATGTGTCTCATGTCGTCGTAGTTATAACATGGGTCTTAATTTAATATATGACCCAGATATTTGGACCGTTGACAAAAGCCGATTTATTCACCATTCAATTGTATACTTCTGGACCTAAAGTGTTTGTATCGCTTGGTTCTGGTTTCATTAAAAATATCAAGTGTTAAAACCAACATTACCAAATATATTTAGTGCAGGTTGTAATTTTTTATGGAATGTCGCGATAAACACCAGATCATCGGCGTGGTACAAATTATTTGTTATTATATTTACATTATTGTTATATATTATATTATATTATTATATTACCGACCATATATCGATACATAATCAAGTCTTTTGTAAATGTGATCTACATATAAATATGTTTATTCCTAGAGTAGAGTTAAATCGCAAAGAAAAATCAATATTTGTATGTATTCATCTGAATGAAACGAATCGAAAGTTTATTTAATAAATTTTATAAACGCCATTGTAAATTACCAAAATTTTGCAACGGGTAAGTACAACTGAAACTCACTTATATATTAGATGAGAGGTTCATGGGCTTATTAAGTGCGAGGGTAACAAAAAAGCTATTTGTGAAAAAGGGGCAATGGTACATGAAATGTTATTACAATGAATAAAATGAACCCTCATAAATAACCTTAGCACTTTTGATGTAATGAAACACTCTTTTTCCTAATCAATATATTTTTGTGTGTTTATTTTCAACCCATTTGCATGATACAGCTCTATATAAGCTGAAAATGCTATTTGATATTACATGTGCCACTAAGAATTCGTTTTTATTATTAAACAAGGTTACAATACAATTCGGTTAAAAATAATAAGATAATACTTCATGCTTTCAGAAAAATACGAGAAATTATTTCCCCGACTACCGTATGAAAAGTAACAGATTGTAAGAACGATCGGTAATGAAAGGATTACACAAAAGTGTTCTGTTGTAATAATGGAAACAAATTGCTATCTAGATCATAAATGAGATGGATAAATGAGAATGGCTTGTTTTCGGTTGGATTCTGTTCAAAGTAACGCCATTGTAAGCACTATCCTGCCGCGTTCATCATTTCCGGGTCTAGACCGTCCTGCTTTTGGAAGGCCCAGTGGCTCAATTATTTTTTTTTATATATAAACCATGTCAAGCATATAATAAGAATAAATACCTTATATTAAATTGATGTATTTTCTCGCCATTCTTTTCCTCTTTTCAACCAAATTTCGATATCTTTATCTATCTAAAGATGATTATAAATGATGCTTTTATTCATTAAAATTTTATAAAACAATTATATTTTATCATATTTCAAACTATGTTTAAGTTGATGAATCGCATGATTCAAATCGATTGCTTCTTTTTAAAACGTGAACCCAAATATTGACACGAGTAAACGTTAGACCAGATTATCCACGATTGGCCCACGTCAAGTAAATGCTTATTCATACCCGTGAAACAATCGTATTCGAGCTCCACACGGCTTTCCTCGCCCCGCAGGATATTTCCCTGTCATGTGTAATTGCATTCTTGTAATTATAGCTCTGTCAATTGCCTTTGCCTAAATCCAAAGCCCGAAACTAAAAGCCAAATGTCCTATTTACAAATCGGTCTGCAAAGCTTTGAGTGGTATATTTTGCCTCAAGCAGGGCATCGTATGACGAAAGGTCGGTAACATTGAAATTTTGCAAATAAACAGGGTTGTTGATTTCTCGTGTTTGCTTAAGCTCCAACAGGCCAACATGAGGAGAAATACTTTCTCCTATCATTTCATGTCCACTTCAAATAAATACAAATATATGACTATTTGCAAATGAAAAAATAGTATTCGAGCTCCACACGACTGGTTGGGTTCTAATGAGCCTACTCCATCATCAAAACGTGGACTCGAATATTAACGCGAGTATACTTTGGACCAGTACCTTTGCTTACGGCCTAATTTAGGTACAACAGATATTTTATTGTTTACAATATTTGAGCTCTACTGGTCTCATGTGGTTTTGTTAAGCCTCCTCTAACATCAACAAGTAGCCCCTTAACATTTGCTCGAGCATACTTTGGTCCAGAATCTTTGCAGTCGGCCCACTTCGAGTAAATAAAAATGTATGATTACTTACCAATGACAAATCGTACTCCAGCTCCACATGTCAGTTTTTGTTCTTTTCAGTCTCTTCATACACCAACACGTGGACCCGAATATTTGCACGAGCATATTTTTTGCCAGAATATTTGCGGTTGGTCCAGTTTAAGTTTTTTTCTAATATATGACTACTTACCAATGAAAAATCGTATTCGAGCTCCATGCGTCAGCTATTTTTCTGATGGACCTCTTCCAACGCACACACGTAGGCCCGAATATTGGCACGAGCATACTTTTGACCAGAATATTTGCGGTTGGTCCAGTTTAAGTTTTTTTCCTATATATAAATACTTACCAATGAAAAATCGTATTCGAGCTCCATGGGTCAGCTATTGTTCTGATGAGCCTCTTCGAACGTACAAACGTGGACTCGCGGTCGAGCATACTTTTGAGCAGAATATATTTGGTTGGTCCAATTTAAGTTTTTTTTTCAATATATGAATACTTGCCAATGAAAGTTGAAGGATGGATGCTGGATACCTTCCCACAGATATGTTTTCTTTTTCAATTAACAATTTCTTATAGTTTTGATTTTTCTATTAAAAACGGGGACTACAGATCTTCAATTGGAAGTTTATTTATGTTCAGGGACTTTCCATTGGCAAAGTTTTGATCTGAATACCTTCCAACAAGTATGTGGTCGATCGTTCCCATACATAAAGTCCATGGGATCGGTGCCAAAATCAAATGAGATTCCGCTGGGCGGAACGGTTAAGCTTTGCTTGTGCTTATATCACAAACATTACTAAGATTACCGCATTAGCTTCACTTCTCTAAAAATGCTGAACATATGTTCTCACTCGTAATCCCAGTTGGCAAATTTTGAAAAGATATTTATTTGGAAATTAGCAATCGTCATCGTTTTGCTGAGGGTTTGTTCTTTGGTTTTACAGGAATCAATACATCACAAAATCAATACAATACAAAAAATATCGACTATATAGTACATTATAAAAGAAATGCATATTCTATATTTGGAATTTTATCAAGGCATCAAACATCTAACAAGAAATAAATATGATTCATTTTTCATATAAACTCTATAATTAATTCATTTGCAACACATTTTCTTTGGCACTGAACCAAACTTAGATTTTTAGATGTTATTTTATTGAATAAAACGTCTTTATATATAAGGGGGACGGAGTGTTTGTTTTCATTGACGTTCCAGTAAACAGAAACATTTATTTTAACGAAAACACGTAATATATTATAAACATGTTTAAAACGTAAAAAAATAGTTCCCGTATAGCATACAAAAACATTTTAAAAGTAAGTCATTCTTAAACGATATTTCAACATCATTTTATAAGCATCATATTTGATATAGTACCCGAAACAAGGAACAATTTAATCATTGGCTCCTTTCAAAAAAGATAGAGAATCAAATTCCAAAGTATGATTCAAATCTCCTTAAAAAACATGTAATTTTATCTGTACAATTTCAAAACGTTTCAATTCAACTATATATTTTTTAAACTATAACATTAATTAAATTTAATTCATGACTACTTTTATGTCAATTCATTAGCTTGAAATCATTCCGTCTGACCCGCTTTCCGCTGCTCAAATCATATCTGCTCATCGTAATCAGAGATTACGATTGTGGAAAACGAATATAAAAGAGTGTAATTTTGAGCTTTAACACCATAGCACATAGAAACGTTAATTTAAAGGTGTGTTAACTTGAGATTTAACCGACATAAAGAGTTGGGATGCAAAGAATGATGTACGAGGCCCGCATCATTGACTTTGGAAAACAATTTTGTTTTGTCTTTTAAAATTGTGTCACTTAATTTGTCATTTAATTTGACTGATTAGATTTATTATTTGATTTTTCTTTTCATCTTGTTTGCCTCCGTATGCATTGCGTTCTCTTCGGTATTCTTCCGTCTCGGGAATGACACTCAGTTTCTGGGCTTCTTAAACTTATTACCTATTTGTTCTTTTAACTCTGTTTTCCTTTTCCACGGGCTCTTTCTGTTCTTCCACGGCTTCTGCCATGTCGGGAATGACGCTCAATTTGCGGGCTTTACATTAGGCGCTGAACAGCCGGTTCAGCTAGATCACATCCCATAACTTAATGATTAATTATCAAGATGATGAACCAATATCATATATGCATTTTATAAATGAAAATGAAATAGGAATACTACGTGTTTATCGACATGTTAGTGAAATATATCTTTTTGATAAATCATATCAACGTTAAGAAATAGTAAGATTTCATACGGCAATGGTGCATTATTTCTTATATAATCGATATATACTTACATATTCGTCTTTGGTCTTGTTCTTGTCATATCGGAAACAAATCACATCGTCTTTTGTTCTGTTTTGAAATCGCTTCTGGAGGCTTATAGTCCTTTGGTTTTTCAGCAATCTTGGTCCAAGTTAGTTTATTTGTTTACGAATCTCTTGGTATCTATTCCATTCATTCATTTATCTCTTTTTACTCGGTTTTCGCTCGGTGGAGCGATGATATGTAGATTCATGGTTGTACCTATATCATTTTGACAAGTGCCGTCTCCGCCTGGGCGAGCTTTTCCTCTTGCTCAACGATTTCTTCCTAGGCATCCTCATGCTTCCACTTCATTTTTCTCTTGGGCTGGTTATGAGAATTACTGAAATGTAAATTAAATCAGTTATAATGGCATCATAAAATATTCATGTTTAAGTCATGTTGTTTACTGGAGATGTATTGTTGGAGCGTATTTTCTGGCGCATGTTTTTGCTTTGTCAATTAATTTGTGGAATTAGATTTATCATTTGATGTGTTTTTGTACCTCTGTTTTGCTTTTTCGTGTGTTTTTTCGGTTTTCCCATATCTTACGTAATATCAGGAATAGTAGCCAGTTTGCGAGCGTCGCAAAGCGCGCTGAAGAGGCGAAAAAGCTAGAACATATTGCATGATAATTTTATTTGATAATTCATTATCTTAATTGATTATCTTATATAATTAACTAATATGCTATATCCATATTTTATTAAAAAACATGACATAGGACGCATTAGTGTTAATCAACATATTGGTAAAACTTTTTTTTCAAAATAATAATTTATTTTCGCTTAATATTTCATTGGACAAATATATGTACCACGTTTCAACATCCAATTGAGTGAAAATGCTAAATTATAAGGCATTTAAAACATCAACAACTAGCCGTGTTTTCAATTAAAATTTGATATTTGAAATATGAATAAATTAAATTTGAATCTATTAAGCCGCTTTAACGTAAACAAAAAAAACCGCATAAATAACAACTGCATTTTTCGTAAGCAAAAAGATTGCAGATAAACATAGCAATCCATTCTGCTCCTGCAAAACGCAAGTTTTTTGGCATTATATTTATAAGCTTTTTCTTTATGTGGCTCAATACCAATATTCACGACCATTTATTCACCAAACTCCTGCTTCGATGTATGATTTTTCCTTATACTTCTCGAATTCCGCGTGCTCTTTCGGCTATTCCACGACTTCTGTTATATCGGGAATAACGTTCAGTTTGCGGCCTTCACATTGAGAGCTAAAGAGCCGATTCAGCTAGAAAACATCGCTTAACTTTCATATGATTGAAGAATTGGTGTTTTTTATCTTATTTATTTGATTAAGATATATGTCCATAGTGTATAAATGCAAACACATATATGTTCAGTTTACAATTTGAATGTTCTGAATTATTATTATATAGTTCTTGTACCATTGCTTATAAGTACTGACTGTATCATTATATCACCTTTTGATATCGCATTCAAGTACTAATGTCAACTATTTTCCAATCTGCATATTAAACTATGCATGTATCTTCTTATAACCACTTTACAAGTTGGAGTGTCATCTCTCGACTTACACTACACCGTCTGTCGAATCTGAAGAAATTTTATAAATGCGTTATCATAAGCCACGCATAGCTTTTAAGCAATATGTCTTTTGAAGTATTTCCAAAGTCCTGTTGAAGGATTATCATGCTCCTCATGAGCTTTTCTTCCGCCTCTGCAGCCTGCTCGGCAGCCTTGCCGGCCCTCTCCTCCTAATCAAATCTCCTTCACAGAGGACATTGAAGAGTTCAAATAGATCACATCGCATAACTAGGTATTGATTGTTTATCTCAGTTAATGAACCAATATGATATATGTATATATCTTTTTAATGAAAATGAAATAGGAAGAATTGATGTTTAATGTCATGTTGCTGAAGTGTTTTTAAATAATAATTTAAAGAATAAAGGTAACATTTATGTGTTCGGTTACTGTTTCATTTGTGCATATATATGTACCATTTTTTTCTGTTTTTAAACCTTACGTATAGCGTCGAATGGTATTACATGTCACAAATAAACATTTAATTGAAAAAAAAATATATTAAAAAAAGATGAAAAATATTGAAACTGAATAAATGAAAATCATATAGAGTTCACGCAAATAACAAAACTTACCATAATCACCATAATCGTTCCATGCAAAAATCTCCCCTTTTTGTACAAAATGTTTTTGTGGCGTGAACGCTGCTCAATATTAAATCCATAACAATTAGGTTGCTTCAAATTGCCACTTTTAGCTTGGTATATTTCCATGTCCAGTTGAGCATCATGTTCTTCACGATTTTTTTCCTCCGCAGCCTTACCGGCTCTCTCCTCCAAATCGAAGTATTTGACAACTTAATATAAATAGGGCACTCAACAGTTGTTTTGGATTACTTGTTACGCAGCGCATAACGCATGTGGTGCATGACTTATTGAGTGCCTCATACTAAACAACCTAGTACAGTTGAACATCCACTTTGACGCGTTTCGTCTCTTGCTAGCCGATTTCTTCCGAGGCGTCCTATTCTATTTTTTCGCAATTCTTATTTTCTCTGCCGCCTGTAACGAGATAAACAATGCTTGCTAATCGTTTGGTTGCATTGGAAAATGCATATGCTGATAATATATGCGAACTTGTTGCATGCTTGTCTTAACAGACTAGCCTAACCTATTTTGTTTGCTTAACAATAACGTACATGATTGAAAATTGAATAATCGAATAAAATTCATAAACTATTCTTAAGTATTTTTTGTTAACATCATATTCTATATGCATCTTACACAGAACAAAATGAAATGGGATTGATGAGCGACACCGTCTTAATCTCTACAGAAGAAATAATGAAACTTGCTCAACGACGAATAAGTCCTTTCTTCGTTAATCGACCAAACTTACTTGGCTTTTCTCTAACTCGGCTATACGCACTTTTATGGCTCTTTTTTCGAATCTTTAACAATCTGATTCGAATTGCGAGGCTCTCTGATTCGATGAAGATATCAGGCGAGACACCCATAGGCAAATATGAATCATCCAAGTTGATCTCTTGTTGGCTCATCACAACATTGTTTAAACTCTTTGGGGTTTTTAATGTTTTTTTTGTAATTTTCATTTACATTTTTTTAATCAAACGGGTTACATGAACTAGTTACAAAAACGCCATGCAGCTATTTAAACGTTACTTACTCAGCTTGCCAGCTCATATTCCAGTTTTACGCGGTTGTTCTTGCCTTGAGGAGCCTCCTCAAGGACGCCGCGTGTGTCCGAATACCATTAAGGGATTTTCTTACCTCTTTTTCGCTATAGGCCGGTTCGGTTGTTATGATCCGGACGGCTCTGGACATAAGCAGGTGGAACCTCCTCAAAGACTGCCACGTGGGACCGAATTTCATCCACGGGACAATCTGATTCGCATTGTGAAGCGCTTGACTCTGATTCGATGAAGATATCAGGCGAGACACGCACAGGAAAATATGAATAATCCAAATTGATCTCTTTCTCTATTGGCTCATCACAACATTGTTTAAACTCTTTGGGTTTTTTTAATGTTTTTTTTGTAATTTTTATTTACAATTTGTAATCAAACGGGTTACATAAACGGGTTACAAAACGCCATGCAACTATTTAAAAGTTACTTACTGAGTTTGCCAGCTCATATTCGAGTTCCACGCGGTTGATCTTGCCTTGAGAAACCTCCTCAAGGACCGCCGCGTGGGTTCAAATACCATTTAGGGATTTTCTTACCTCTTTTTTGCTATAGGCCGGGTCAGTTGTTATGATTCGGACGGCTCTGGACAGAAGCAGGTGGAACCTTCTCAAGGACTGCCACGAGGGTCCGAATACCATTTAGGGATTTCCTTATCTTCTTTTCGCTATAGGCCGGGTCGGTTGTTATGATCCGGACGGCTCTGAACAGAAGCAGCTGGAACCTCCTCAAGGACTGTCACGTGGGTCCGAATACCATTTAGGGATTTCCTTACCTCTTTTTCGCTATAGGCCGGGTCGGTTGTTATGATCCGGACGGCTCTGGACAGAAGCAGCTGGAATCTCCTCAAGGACTGTCACGTGGGTCCGAATACCATTTAGGGATTTCCTTACCTCTTTTTCGCTATAGGCCGGGTCGGTTGTTATGATCCGGACGGCTCTGTACAGATGCAGGTGGAACCTTCTCAAGAACTGCCACGTGGGCCGAATTCCATCCATGTGACTCTCTGATTTTTTTATCGTTCTGATCCGAGTCAGTTGTAATGACACATACGGCCCTGGAGATTTGAAGCTGGATCAGCTGTTTCTGGGCAGTGGTTGTGGCAGGGGGTGCCTTTTATAGAAATTATATATAAAAACAACAAAATATATGTGCCATTACAAATATTAAATGTTGAATAATCAAATAAATATCCCCAGATGAGAAGTTATACTTACATCCTTGAACCCTATTCTGCCTTACGATATTGGATAATATCGGATCGCGCTAATCGAATGAGAATA
>LQRL01153861.1:7061-17435 GCA_001703475.1 Hydroides elegans
ATTCAACTAGAACAAAGTTCGGAGGTCAAAGGTTGTCGATCAGCTGTAAGATGTAAACAAAACCACGTGATTGCAAAGGGACCGACTCAAATATCCTGTATTCAAAGTATTTTATTAATATTTGATTGTCTGAATTACTAATATATACAAATATAATATTCTTTTATCTTTGATTTAAATAAACTTTAGATAGACTTTTTATGTACAGAAGCAGATATTTACACTTCACTTTCCACTCTACATGCAGCAAAAAAAAAAAAAAACTCGCATATCCCGAAAATCTATTTAACAAGTATTCCTGGTGGAGAAGGGCACCCCACGACCTATTTTTCGAAAGTGTTCATTTGAACTTAAAATCACTCAAAACATTTAATTATATCAACAAATAAAGATCAAATTTATGTAAGAAATGTTATTTTTTAAAACGGTGTTCCTAATTTATTTGTTCTCGATTGCGCCCTTTTTGAGATCTTAAAATCTGGAAACGAACCTATTTTGTGAAAAAAAAATCAAAATCGAAATTTGTGTTTATACTGTCATTTTTAATTATATATGTTTATCGAACTCGTTTAGCTATATATCTTAATGATATTAAAACACCAATTTCAAATGGAATCATAATACATAGAAAATATTTTAGATAGCCGTTCCTTCATTCATTGTAATCTGAGGACAATTTTGAAAGTTTGTAGCTTAATCAATTAGCTTATTATCAGCATATCAGATATGCGGGCTGCGGAACCATTTAAGGTAGCAAGGACTTCTATCGATTAAATGGTCAAACATGCTCTTTTACCTTAAAGTTAGATAATGATAGATTGATGGGAGGGGCTCTAGACCTCTCCACCTTCTTGTCAACGCATAGGGAAATGGCTAAACTCTTATCAATCTGGCCTGATTGCAACAATAACGTCTTGGTCGTCATCTTTCCCTAACCAAGTTTCGTTTTAAAATAACAAATCAACATCATGATCAACGACAGTACCATTTGTATTTAGGGTCGCATTTCGTGTGCACATACATAAAAAAGTTTTTACACATAAGTACTGTCACACCTTTCATCCATAAAAAATCTCAAAGCATTTAACTGTGTTTTTGTGCATTTACGGTGTAAATACTGGTCAGATTCAACTTGTGGCATTATATCATACTGCACATTTTCTCTATAGTGTGAATGTAGATGTGTTGACCAAAACAATGTCATTACTTTGATAATAATGTATGATGCTTGATTGGCAAAATCATAAGTTCCAAGACGTGAATATGAATCGAACATAGACTATGGTTTTGATATATATGGTAAATAAAATAATGATTATCTGATATACAGTTGCTGGTGTTTTTCTATTGAGGGATAAGAATGGCTTATTCGGCAAACCAATTCAAAGCGTCGAAATAACTAAACTCTGCTGATGTGTGTGTGTGTGTGGTCTTTGGGTACATGACCAAACCACTTGAGTCTTTTGGTTTTCATAATGTTTGTTATGGTTGTGTTTATATGTAAGGCCGTTCTCACTGCTTCGTTTCTGACTCGGTCGCGCAGTTTCATACCGGAATGGTCTCTTAAAAAATTGCATTTGTATTTCAAATCTTCTGTTATTTTCAGACTACATGGTCTATGTCTAGGCGGCGTAGGTTGCAAATGGAAGGATCAGCATTTTGTCTAGTCTAACTTTCATAGGCTTGCTTATTTCGTGTTTCCATTAGATTTGGATCTTCAGTCTATCGAGTGCAGCTGAGGCTAGTGATATCAGTCTTTTGACGTCGTCGTAGGAAGATTTCGGAACTACGCTTTTAACGAACACAAACTCTTCTGCTGCGCCTAGCTATTTGGCACTTTACTTCCATTTTTTGATTAAAAAACAGCAGACAGTAGGGTGGTATCATCTGCATGCCTTATATCGGTAGAGAAGGTGTCTGTGAAAGCTAGAATTTGTTCTAGTTCGCTCAGTTCTTTCAAACGAATTCAAGAAAAATGTTGAAAAGTGTTGGGGATAAGAGATAGCCTTGCCTAACATCCACATGAACGTCAAACCACTCCCTCAACCGGGTATCTATCACAACTGCACATTCCGTATTGTTTTATGGGGACTATCCTGAGGCCTACGCCGATGGCTAGAAGCTTCTTTCATAGTGCTATCCTCCATATGGTGTCGAAGGCCGCTTTGAAATCTATAAAGGTGAAATGAAGTGATGTTCTTTTGCATTTTCGTTTATTTGTCGAACGATATAGATAGCACCGACCAGGAATCATTCGTCAAAGATTTCACAGCCCTCATTTTCTATATTTTTCTCATCAAATGTTTGGAATATATCAGAATGGTCTGAAGCCGATCTAGCTCTAACTAACTCTAGCCTCTTCTTTTTTTTCTTCATTCTTCTGAGAAGTACCTTGCTTGGGACGGAGAGTAGAGGTATTGCACGATAGATTCTATGCACAATAATTCACGAGCGTGTGCTTGTCGCCTTCCATGTGTATCGGGTCTATCATCATATGCACCTAAAGGGCACATATATGCCCCTATTACAAATAAATTCGACCAAAGAGACTCCTCCATCATAATTTAAATTCATGATATTTTGTTTATATGTGCATTAACTTATTTCAATACTTAACTATGTATTATTTTGACAAGGTTGTGATTATACATAAACATGTCATAGTCATTGATCATGAGATTGAGAAATACTTTGAAAGTTCATGGTTATTAGTTTTTTTATTGCTTTATTATTGGATTTATCATTGCCATGTCGAATACTTTGAAAGCGTTTAAGTTCCAATTACACATATTACGTTCTTTATAACACTCCCTTAACATACTTTATAAATCAATGATAAAGAAAGACAGGACCTTACTCCGGAGCAATATTTAACCGTACGGCCCTCGATCATATAATTTAAAACAAACTGTGGTGTGAGGGGTTTGTAACTTATAGAAATTTATTTTTATTTCAGTTAGATCACCGACTATCATCAGCAGGGCATGAGGACGGGGTCGGACAGATCTCGCTTTCGGTCCGTCCTTCCCCGTGCCCTCGGGTTCATCAATGTTTATATAATATAGACGCCGGATTCGGGTTGATTCAAATTAATGTACTTAATATGGTTATATCAATATATTTAAGAGCTAATTATGACCGATTGATATCAAGTTAATTACAATCTAATCGATGAATCCATTTTTAAAAGTTATACAAATATATTTCCAAACGCGACAAAATCTTAAACAACGGTTAAAACAGTTGCAATTCCGAAATACAAAAAATAAACAACAAAAAAACAATCCGCTATATATGATAATGCGTGTTGATGAGGATGTTCCAAACTGAGATTGAGCTTGAGGAGACCGATATGGATAGCAAAAGGAGAAGCTACAGCTCTAAATTCGCAGCCTCGTCGTCCCCAAAATCACTTAAGGAGCTCTCACTTTTATCGGTCGAGCGGTCATTTTCACCCAACACCTCAGGTGATGCGTAACGACTTACGTATTCTAAAATGAAAGTTTAGTTTATGGTGTTTGTTGCATTGTGAAAACAACTTCAAACATTAGCCTATGTAATAATAAGACAAAGCAGTAACTATAATGACGGGTACCGAATTGATGCAATCTATTAACAATTTTGTTAATATGATCGTTTCAGGTAGAATCTAAAAGGGAAAGTTAACGCTCTATATTTTTTAAAAATCTCAGAACCTATCTGACATTTGAAAGGGAAACTGACCTTTGACCTTGGATGTGTACTCATCAGGTTTGTGCATGTAGAGCGAGGCGGCGTCGCTGTTGAGAATGTTGTTCATGTTTGGATAAGTGAGCATCTGAGGCAGGAATGACTCAAACACGTTATTTAAATCTGAAACGGTACATATAGAAGAAAAGGATAGTAATAATGTGAGAATGAATTATAAAGTCGCCAAACGTTTGATATGACTTATCATTTTTTATTTTTCTTAATTAGGGTTATATATTATTTGAAATATAAATCACATGAGTGATATTGTGCTTTCTAGTTACCTACCATAGAGGGCTGTCCATGACTGGTTTATCACATCAAGACACACACAGCCAGACCTGAAAACAAAATAAAACAGATTTGTAGCACTTTTACTTGAAGTGTCTAGTTGCTAAAAAGGCAGAAACCTTAATAACGGCATATGAGATCAACTGCATGTTCTATGTGTAAATATTAAAATGAGCAAACGCCTATTTTGAAGGTAACACATCCGTGTAATTTGAAGCCGAAACTTACGCTTCATCAATGTTGGGGTGGAAGATCTTATTCAGGAAACCGAGGGAGGGCGACTTGAAAGGGTACTTGTCCGGCAGGTCTACACGTATTTTCCATATACCACCTTCGTATGGCGCTGTTAACAAAGTGAATTCGGTTATTGATCTGTACTGTTACCTATATATAAAGCAAGATGAACATACTTAAACTTTCTTTCTGAAGTTAAGTTTTTAAAATAGTCGTCAAATCCGTTTAAATCCAAAGCAGCATTTGCTTGTTACATAATTCTAGGGCGTTATATATGTAAATTGTTTCAACAAAAACGTCACTGTCATGCAAAAATAGAAAACAATTACGTAATATACACTTTGATAGAGTATTAGCTTTTAAAAACAAATAAAAAAATCCAAAATAGCAGGCAATGATTTTATTCAAATGACATGACACAAACATCAAAGAGTGTAATGATATTTCCACATGTTCATCCCATCTCTGACGTTAATAGAGAAAAATATGATGCAACGGCGTACCAATCATTTCAATAAAAAATAAACCAGGTTTACTACCACTCAATTTTCATATCGGGTCGAAAATGTTAAAAAAAAACTGTTACTCACTTCCTACTGGTCCGTGAAACTTAACGACAAATTCATTTAAACCACCGAGTATTGTTACTTCATGTTGGTTTATTCTGATATGCTGTTAAGGAATACAAACTACAGTGATTATGATCAATACACGTGATAATTCAATTCGTATATACAAGTAGCAACTATGTGTTGATTAAAAAAATATAAAATAACAGAAATTGCAATACAACAAGTAGATTTATTGGTTTGGTTTGGTCCGTGGTCATAAAGTTTTGGTGCACATTAAATAAAACTAAATTATTTAACAAACCAGCTATAGTTGTGGCTTAAATCAATTTGAGCAAGTTCATCAGCTCGTTTCTCAAACTGGTTTTGAACAATCTTAAGATGCTTCCCTGTAATTCACCATAATTAAAATAAGGATACAATTTCTCAACATCTGTGTCAATGCGCTTGGTTCCGGGTGTTGGTGAAGACATTCCGATAATATTTCAACAGCTTTCTTTAAAATTAATTACAATGACAGAGATAATTAAATATTAGTGACGCTTTGAACTTAATATTAATCCAGAATTACAAGTAACATGTGTAATAATGTCAATAATAATGCCAATGCTGATTAAAAATAGCTTGGCTATACTTAAAAGTGTTTCTGAAATTGTTTTTATGTTCTTTTATGTTTCAGTACATATTATTCTCATTTTACTCATTTCGATACACACTGCTGTGAAAATACACGGGGTGCAAACAAAGCAATTATCCAGGCTGGTTTTGGGTTGAATAGCTCTGTTTGTGTTATAGATATATTTCATATTCATACTTAACCTACATTACCATTGTCTTTCAATACGTGATTTATACGATAAGACTATGCAGACTCTATATTCAATCTTAACCTAAACGAATATCTATGAAACCAAAACAGCGGGTTTGTTATTGTTGTTTATACCAGTTTAACGTGAGGATAAAAGCGCATAATTCAAACATACAAATTAAGCGGTTTTTTCCCCAGAAGAAACCTTTCCCTTTTTTTTTAAAGGCTCGTTTCCCTCTGAAAAACTAAATTGTGTATATGTAATTTTGTTACTCATAATATCATGTTTTTTTTTCACTCTTTGAAACAATGTAACGAAACAAATATAGCGATTAAATATAAATTATTTCCTTTCGTGCTTCATATATCTATTGCATATATGTGTTTGAAGATAATAACATTTTCATGTTCATATAGCATAAAAAATACATTACATTGAACATTACATAATCTAAAAATTATAAATATATTTGATGGACATATCGACACACATTTCGTCAGTTTTGCGTTAAGTTAACATTTTGCTATATTCATTTGTATATTTTTTTTTACAAAAGGCAACAATTGTTTAAAAACTCGATTAACAATGAAATAAGATAATCATAATATATGTAGCTTTCAAACACACTTTTATTATCAAAACACTATATATTCTTGTCAATATATCAGATATAGCCAATGGTTATGCTTATCTAAAATAATCATTGTGGGTGATGGCCGTTTGAGTAAAAAAAATATATTATTTCATGCTAGTGGATCTAATTTTAATTGTCTCTATCACAATAAGTTGTCTATGTAACATCATTGCACAGTTCCATATTCTCTTATCAACTCATATTCGTGAGTGTTCAGCCACCCCCGGACTCCTCTCGCAAGGGAAAACATAGATGATTGCATTCTGACGCCTGTGATCAAAACAAAATACAAATAACATCGTTATTCGCATCTTAATGATGTTTATGATTGCCAAATCAATGTGCGTAATGATAAATTCTCAACCCTAATTTCTTAATTTCTTAATATTACAGATGCCAATCTTAAATATAGACCAGGTATCGAACACTTAAGGCGCGTTCACCCGGAATAAAAGAGCAAAATATTATGCGCTTTTCCGCTGAACAAAAGGGATAAACCTCTATGTTTTTATACAAATGTGACTTTCATTTTGAAGCGCATAATTTGTGCTTTGAGCTTTTTTTGAGCGGGTGAACGCACCCTTATTAGGCTATACAATTTTAATTTAATTAAAGTTGTGCTTACGATTTTCCAAAGGCAATTCCTTTGGTCTTTGGGTCGTAGTGGCGGGGAACAGTGGAGCCAGTGCTCTGAATGGAACGACTCTGGGTGTCAAGCAAGCGACTAATATCTCCCATAGTGCGAGCATCGCCTGCGTTCTCCTTTTGACATCTCTTTTTTGCGGCCCAGTCTGGAATTATAGTCATAAATTATATATATAGTCACATATCTATATTAAATATATACAATATACAAGACTTTATTTATTTCAAAATACCGATATTATATAGATATATGTTCACTCATATAAATATTAAATGCATGATCACCACTAAACTGTCACTTTCCACGACACAAACATTAATGAGTTAAATAAATTTGAATTCCAAATGTCATGATTGAAAAAAAAATAATTATGATCAGATATAAATGAGCGCCTCACCCTTGACATAACGAACTCCCAAAAACGTAGCAACCAAGAGTCCCATAGCAACGCAAACGATGGCTGCACCGATAAAGATCGCATTGGCATTAGAGGCTTCGTTGTCAACATCTTTCGATAAACCGACTTCGGGTTCATAGATCTGGCTGTTTGACGGAGTTGTCAAGTGCGATTGCGTGGTTGGATGGGTTTTGGATGATGGTTGGTAGTGTTGGCACTTTGGGTGGTTAGCTGATAAATCAAATTGATAATCACATAAGTTTTTAGAGAAGAAAAAAATAATCATCCACAATATATTTTCGTTAAATGCATAAAACGCAGTCAACTCGGTAAGACATCGACCTAAGTTTATTTCCTTAAAAGGTAGGATTATATTCGAATAACTTATTTATATATATTCAGTGAAGTAATTGAAAAAACAATGATGAAATGTTGTACCTACATGTTATTCGACCCATAACAATAGTCATGGAAAATGCATTGAGAATTTGTGGTTTGCAAAGTTCTACGACGATCTGCGTCGACGTTGCCCTTTTTGCAAACGTTGACGTCAATGTAACTGCAACTGATGTCATTTTACGTAGGTATATCGCAACGACCACAAAAAAACATTACTTTTAACAAGCAATGCTATGTTTTACAACGATATAATGACACCGGCATGGCCCTGCGATTTTACGTCGCGTAAGGAGGCGACGTCAGAAAAGGGCTTTCATTTTTGCTTTGTGAATCGTTTTTCAATTGTATGGCAAGTCTATCAAAATACTCACCATCAATAGTTATTTCAGAGCTAGAAACATAGTCACATAGCGTAGGTTGACCCCTCTTCTTGCAATAGTCGTTTGTATCGAACGCAGGCATGAAAATCTATTAACAAAATATGTATGTTGTATTCAATCTGTGAAAACGGCGTATGTTGACATTCGCTAAATGTTTCAGTCAATGTCAACATTCGCGGTTTTCACAGATTGACTACCACATTTATATCAATCTTATCTAACAAATCATCTAGTTTTTCTCAAGACTGTTTTTCAAGGTACATTGTACCTCAAGTATAAGAAGTTTAACATGTCACTAGACTCTATTAATCAAAACTTTTTCACCGGATGGATTAGCATCTCATTTCTAAATTTTAAAACCTACTAGAATTTATACCGTTCCACGCAGCAAGATAGGTTCATAATATTTCGTCCAACTATACATTGTGAAAAAGAAACTATTACCGTTATCAGATGTAGTTTTTTTTATCTTGGAGTAATATGAATATAATGTTTGTGTCGCAGCGTTTTCACGACGTTATTCTACGCCTGCGACGTCCTTCTACGTAATAAAAACTTTCTTTAATAACAAAAAGTCATGTGTAATGTCGGGTGTAATGCGTCAGTACATGCATTAAGTATATATAAATTAAATTAAACTAAGATAATTACCCTGATTATGTAAATGTCATTTGGAAGACCAGTGAAATCATGTTTAATATCACCAGAATGCTAAAATAATAATAATAATTATTATAATAAGGTAAGATTAATATATATATTTAAAAAACATTTATATTTAAGTAGACCTAAAAAGTGACCCGAACAGTGTGACGAGAATTTAAATATTTAAAAAAATCAAATGAGCTTAATATAAAAAAAAACTTATTTATTAATTAAGGCAAATAATACAGAATTGTCTATTTAATAAAAGTATATTATTTGATACGTTGAGCATAGTGTCTTAATGATATAAAAACATAATTTTGTGTATTCAAAATTTTAGTCATTGTCACGATTCTAAACTTGAATCTAAACTTACATCGATATCATGCTCTTTGAATATCTCGGCGACTTCTCGGTTCCTTGCCGGAGAGTAAAGCACTATTTTAAGATTATCAAAACCATAGCTGGGCGGAGGGGCGGTGAATTTCAGACTAATGCTCGAGTCACATGATGCGTTGTGGATTTCGAGCATCGCTGGTGCCCAAACTGCTGTGTTTTGTTCTGTAATGTATTCCCAATGGGTTTCTCGTATTCTTATAGCAAATATATTATATGTACAAATAGGATATAAACTTGTTAACTTTTTAAAAACATAAATTGAATTTGAATAAAAAAGTATACATAATGTGTTATTTGAATATAATAAAATTATTATTTACTGTTCCCTACCATTGTGCACTTGTTTATAAACATCGATGACGCGGTGAAGATAATCCGTTCTGGGTTCCCGCTCCGGAAGTACATGGAACTCGTGGTAGAGACTGTGAGGTTTGTTGATATTGTGCTCAAAACTTGCCTGCGAAAAAAAAGATTAAGGTCGCGGTTACACAGAACTAGCAGTTTTTCACGTCGGGGAATAGTCCTCTATTTTGTCCACTATCAGTCCTCTATTTTCTTTATAAAAACTCGTGTCAAACAAAGCAGCAGCTGTTTTTCACGTTAGCTTTTTTTAGTCAAAAGTGGTTACACTGCGTTTTGTCACGACAATCTTGCTATAACACAGAGGAAAAAGCTAGCGGGAAAAACTGCTAGCGGGGAAAAAAGTGACTTTTTTAAACGTCAATTTTACAATAATGAACTTCATTTGAGTTTGTTTGACACCATGCATTTCACCAAACTCCTTTTGAAATACTGGAGGGAAACGGGAGAAAACCTCAATTTTTAAGCCTTTTCACTTCTTTTCCCGTCAGTGTAACCACTAAAAAAGCTCACTTTTATAACTGCTAGCTTTTAAAAAAGTTCTGTGTAACCTCGGCCTAACTCATACAATAAGAAAAGTATGAATAAACCAAAAACAAGCCATTTGATATACAGAGAAACCTTAGAACCGGACACCTCGATAGACCGGACACCTCGCTAAACCGGACACTTTTTTTCAGTCCCGTTTTATTTATCACTGTTTTATACCATTTAAAAACCTGCTTAATCTGGACACCTCGCTTTTTCGGACATCGGACACCAAATTCGTAACCAATAATTGAATCATTCACATTGCATAAGTTTCAACATAAACAGCGGATTAATTGAACATTATCCTTGTGTTGAATACTGATTGCACTGTGTTTTGGCAACAAAGGATAG
>LQRL01153861.1:18547-29625 GCA_001703475.1 Hydroides elegans
AAAAAACAAAGTCAAGCATGAAATAATGGTCAATCAGTTCGAAAGTTGATCAATTTAAATGTGATAAAAGCACATCCAATTCTTATCTTCATAAACACTAAAAAACACCAGTCATTTACAATAAATTGACGAAAAAGCTATCAACCTGTTTAGACCGGACACCTCGCTAAACCGGACAGTTTTGCTCAGTCCCCCGGATGTCCGGATTAAGCAGGTTTCACTGTACACAATTTTATTATATACCTTTTACAACACACCTGACAATTTATTTTAATAGTATACGCGTAACTTGACCAAAAACGTATTTTTAGTAAAGCAAAAAGAGAATTTACATTGTACTATTATATAAGAAATCTTATATGGTTGTTTCTACCTCTATGGATGGTGGTTGATTCAAGCAATAAACCCAACTATCTTTGGAACTTTGATCCATTCGAAATGAGTCCAAACGGAAACCCTGTACATCGGCATGTGTTCCTTTGGAAACAAATTGCATACATTATTACACTATTTTCTCACCACATTAATGTCATTCTGATTTGCGGATTAAACTTAAATATAATAAATATAATAGAGGTCTACATGTTAATGCTTCATTCGAAAGGTTACTTAAACCAGAAAAAATCAAAGCTTTACCATCCTGTGGAAGTCGCCATGTGATGCGTTGAAACGGGACACGTGACTTATTAGAGAGAATTGCCGAGAATCCGAGATCAGTCGGCAATGAGGGGAACTCAAGAACTTCTTTGCTTGTTGGCTTGCAAAATGCAGTGTGCTCTACAAAAAAGGTAAATTTATTGCTGAGTTTTGATTATATAATAGATATTGAACTTAATAATATTTATAGATAAGAGTGGTATCGTCTTAGATATTGTTATATTTTTAGGATAAAGCAAGGCCCATTCATTGTACATTACCTTTGGTAATAGAGCATTCGCCTATCTGCAACAAAAGTTATATAGATAATATAAAAATGAAACTTATATAGAAATTCGACCGTGCTTTAAACTCTTTACTGATCCTATCAAATTCTATACATGTATGTCCAAAATCAACATTTTGCCAAATAAAGTGTATTTTGAAATATCAACTTCTGGGTTTCTTCGGAATAATGTCTTATAAGTTAAAAAATGGAAACACGCGTATGTTCTCAACAAACATACTACGACTACTTACCCCATTACCACATTTTATAACACCCGCATTCATGGAAGCGGTTTGATATATCAAACAGAGAATCAAGAGCGAAATGCCATCCATTTTCTACCACAATTGTTTTTCTTTTTAACTCATAAATATATTAAACATTTATTCTGATCTTGTCTCCACATTCACAGATCCATGATTTTAATCGATCAAATTAATAAAGTTGATATCATTTTAAGACTTTTTTTTGCAAATAATTCCATTCTATGATTTCATGAAAATTCAGCGATAAGTTTTATGTTTGTATTGCTGGTCTATATGAATACACCTATAAAGCTAAGACGCATATGTAATGGTTATGAATAAGCATACATTATTAGCGATCAGGTTCAAATGGAAAATGTGGTTATTTGCATATCCAATATTACACTGATCCAGAATACGTATTTAAAAAGTAATAAAAAATCCTTTTATAATCTATATTTTTTTTTATCCAACTGACAAATAGATTTTATTATATACGAGCCGAATATAACTTATGCGTTCAGTTTAAAAAGTGGCTCCATTGTATTTGATACTCAACTCCAAATAATATGAAGTTATCAAAATTATATAACTCAAACATTATTATGCGTTACAAAATAACCCGCATATTATAATACATTCAAAGTGTTCTTCAAGACATTTATCTAATAAATACAATGTTTAATTCATCGACAGCTGCAATTTGATACCTAACTAAGCGTTTAAGGAAGTTAAAAATACTCCTTTTGTTAATCGAATTGAAGTATATTTACGTTGTTGTCAACGAGGGGAAAACGAATTAAGATAGGACGAGTCTTGACACGAAAAGTCTTATCAAAACATATTAATTGTCCTCTTTCGTTTCCTTGTGAAATTGGTTTTCAACTACATAAAGTTATAAATAAATTAGGCATATAGCGGTCTTTAAAGACAATACTAATTATTTCAGGACCTGGTGCGGTTAAAATTAAATCTCGATAGCTCAATTTCTTATTAAGCTAATAACCTTTGTCACAATTTCAAAGCGATTTATTTGCATGTGAAATATTTTGGACGGCTTTATCATTAAGAATTTGGGAAAATTCCGTTATATTGCCATATTCGAATCCATATTTGTTATATTAACATGCTATTAAAGCACATTAAAGAATATAATCCCCTGGCTCATCCATATGATAATGATATCATAAATAATACAGAGTAGGTAATTTTCATAGATATATAGTGGTTATATACATGTACATGTCTGTTGTTTATTCAGATTCAGTTAAATGAGATTACAGGTAGTTACAATAGAATGATTTGTCAGATTAGATCCATGAATATATTATGTGCGCTGTGTCATATAGAAAAAAAAATCCACATAAGCAAATATTACGTCCTACGCGTTGTAATTCTTATGTCGGTGAACTCATCAATGGGCAAGGCTGTAGACTACCAAAGAGTTGAGATTTACTTTTAAAACATGCTCATATTCTGATTTAGTGCGTGGCCAGACGGGGAGCGTCGAGGAGCGTAAGCGGTTTTGGCCCTTATATTTTCTTTGTGTGACTTAGACAAATTTTGAGTGACGCTCTAAACTTAGTGGCCACACGGCAAGCGTCGTGCACAAGAAGATTTGTGTTTGACATTTAAAATTGAGTGATAAATATATAGGTTTCGCCATTAACAACGGATTAGATATCTTGATTTGCTATAGGTTTCCCTACAAATACTCAGCACTCCTCGTAAATCTATCAAATTCTATAACTTATACAATTGAAATGCCCTAACTTAAAATATAATATCATATTCTAAAGATAAAAGTAACGCTTGTTGACGCTCCCCTCCTGGCCACCCCATAACGCTCGACGCTTCCCGTCTGGCCACGCACTTAGACTATCCATCGAGAAACAGTCGAAATCGAAACATACATGAAGTTGTCCACTTAAAAACCAAAGGGTTTTGGCTGACTTGTCGCATCCCCAATTACCCAATGGCCATGTTCCGGTCACTTGACCTAAGTGCGTGTCTGTGGGCACCCAACTTTTTAATTTTTTTTATCGCTTTTCGTAAATTATGATTGTTTCATGTCCCTCTGGATGGAATGATTTTGTTCAATACTGCTTCAGAGCAATAGAAAATAGGATGCTACACTATAATCTCTTCAACTCTATATTTTAAAATTATTTATTAATTAAATTAACATAATATGGTATTTCTGTGTAAAACTAGGGCTGTATAAGGGTCAAGCTCCAAAAATGTAAGAAATATACATGTTAGCTTAGGGGGAGAATGAAGTGTATCGATATCGAACGTAAAAGTTTGATTAGATAATGCGCTGTGGATAAAGATGAACCTAAAGGATATGTTTTATAACATTATTACCACAATGTTCGGCCGCTGATTACAATCATGACCTCATGCGCAGAATCCGTCCGAAGACTTTGTCGCATAATCATCGGTTTGAAATGCGTTTTATGCGCGGCTATAACGCGACTGGCGTTCACCGGGCACTGTCTTCTGGCTGTCGGGCGCATAGCCTTCCCGCCGACCGAATGGAACCAGCGATGGCTCGATGTCTACTGGTTGCTGCTCAGTGGGCTGGCGGGATTGTTAGTTGAGGCGGTTGTGACTATTTGTGTGCGGAAAGGAGCCGAGTATAAATGGTGAGATGTGTGTCAGTACTTATTTATTTAAAGGATAAAGAGTGGTTTAAAATAACTGGGTTATATAAACAAATTGATAATGCTGGTTAGATTTTTTGTTATGGAATGAAAGGTAGACTTCTATTACGACACATTTCAATGTTTATCTTTTAAGTTTTGTCTCAATTATTCAGTTGTCAAGTTCACAACCGTTCAAAAATACGTTCAATAAATATCATCAAACATATCTCAAAGGATATAAATCCATCAAATAATGCTAGACTTCTATTACATTGTCTATTTAGCCTATAACAAATATGAACAATTTGGCGCACTTATATACATTTATTAAAAATGTTACTTATTTTAAGACCGAAAATCGTAAAAGGTTTTCTGACATGACCCATGTGAAACAACTTCCTGAACAAAACATGTTTAAAATTGTTATGAATACTATCGTTTAAAAGCCAATTTTAGGTATACGGTCAAAATACTATGAAAACTTGTCAGGTTTTGTCCGAGCGTCTTCTTCTATCTTCTGACGCTGATCCCGTGCGTCTGGGTGTTGGAACTCAGCATGCTCGAATATCGATTGAATTCAGAAACATGCTCGTCTGCCACCACTATCAACGCTGATAGCATGCAAAATCTTACCTTATTTAGTGGAGTAAGTACAAAATATATTATTTATATACGAAGAATTATGAAGTTAAGATAGTGAAAATATAAATTTAAACACGCTTAAGCGTGTTTAAATTTGGCTGCTATTGCGATTTGGAGTAATATAAATGCACGTAGCAATTTTGATATAATGGGTGAAAGTTTATTGTTTTAAATATAGAGAATATTTATTACAACAAAAAATAACTCATCGAAAACTGCCCTTCCTCTATCTCGTGTTCTGAGTAAGCATGTGCCCTGCACACCACCCACTTCCAAAAAGGACCTTGTAAAGTTTTATCGTTTTACATGTAGGTGGCGCTCCATTTCGAGCCGAGCCAATCTGTCGTCTTAATCGAGCAACTTCTCCTGTTCGTGCTCATCATGGGTCGCTGGCTGCTGCCCAAGGGAGACATATCACGTGACGAGCTGTCGCAGCTCCTGTTGGTCTACATAGGAATGGCGGCCGATATCATCGAATGTAAATAAAAAAAGGATATTTCACAGTTGTAGATCCAATAGCATAAGATATAAAATAAATAATGTATATAATCGAATTTAAATGGTTTTTCTTAAATGAAAAGTGTTAACCCCTTTTCTGTTTTAAATAATTTTGTTATAATGTAGTTAAGCTTTGATTATAACATTATAACATAAAATTATTTGTAGGCCCAGACTTCTACGTCAATTTTCATATTTACCAAAACATACACAAGTTAGGTAGTTACACATGCATTATCTGATAATTATAATAGAGGCCGTTTATTGCAGTAAATAACCCACTCGGCAAGACGTTCACGGACGTTGGGCGGACATCCACTGTGGGCCCGAATGAAAGTTTTCCGGACGTCCTTATTCGTCGCGGACTTAGAAAAGACGTTGCAGCGACGTCGCGTCCGAATCGGACGTAGGAATTACGTTTTACGGACGCCGGGATGTAAAAGGACGTCTGGGAAACTTTCATACGGGCCCAAAGTAAGTCGTCCTCTCAACGTCACGACCGAATGCGACGTACCTTGGACGACCCTTGCCGAGTGGGAATATGGTGTTTCTTTTAATCGTCATATCGCTGCACGTGTGCTGCGCGTCAAACGCATAGCTTTCACGCACACTATTTTTCTTTAGAGTGTTTCCATGCATCCGTTGCGTATCCGTTCCGTCTGCAGTCCGTTTTTTTACACAACCCGCTTCGTAAATAAAACGGACTGCAGACGGACCTTATATGCAACGGATGCAATTTGCTATGCTTCATCAGTTTTCGAGGCATTCAAAGAAGAGAAGGTGAAATGCAATTTGCAATTGATTGTCACTATATTGACGATCTGGTCAGCCTCCCTCTTGCAGTTCACTCTGGTTCTCACCGCTTCTAAAGCCAAGAAAATACGCGCCGGATATGCAGGCAAGCCGGTATAGCACTCCACTTATATAACATTATAGCTTACGAAATATATTATATTTGAATAGGAATTTAAGATTTAAAGGGAATTTACATACTCACCCAAACACGAAAGTATAATATGACTTTAGAGGGTCATATCTCTAGTTCTACTGAATGGATCCTAATGAAATTTCAGAAATACATAATTCAAAGCATTATTAATAGCCTTGTAATTTTACAAGTCAATTGAAAATAAAACAATAACATAGCAGTACTTTAACTTTTGTTGGTATCAAAAATCCCGTGCTAAAACCAGACTGAAACATTTCACATGGTTAATATCGAGTGTGTCGACCTCCAACAGCCAATATTTCGTGAATACGTCCTGGCACCAAGATAAGCGATCGGTTGATGATTGCCTATGGTAAGGATGTCACTCTTCGATAAGAACCAGTGCAGTTTTTTGGGGCATGTTGTCCGGATCATGTGCGACGGTCTAGATGGTTCCAAGAGTGCCCTATCGGGTTATTGACCGTAAAAAAGCTGACCAGGGTAGCGTCTCAGTGTTGGCATCAATAAGATTGCATACACAAACATCCGCGACCCGAGGGCGTGTTTTTTCACGTATGAGGGTTACGCAACAAAACGTGCCAACTTGGGTGTTGAATATGGTATTGTTGAAGCTATTGGCAGCAACTTTCCCTTCGATAAACACGAGTTTAGATCGCCAGCCAGACAATATTGCATCCTTGATCATAACCAAACTGCCGCTTTTTCGATCCACTTGCCGAAAACATGATCGCGAAGATCGTTGGCCAGTGCCCCGGTAAATGCGATAAAACCCGCCTGCGCGAAAGACTTTGAACTGCGACTCGTCGGTTAACACCTCTCATGACCAATTGCGTCTCATTCTCTCATCACAACCATTCGCCGTGTCCAAATACACAGGATTTTGACTTCGGAGGCGGTTATAGACTCGTTCGATAGCCGAAAAATAAGACCACATTACATGTTCGCAGAGGCTATTGATGACTGTTCGACTGAAAAATTATGGATTATGGGTCCCTGGCGTCTCGATGACGGTCAATGTTGCTGCGCGAAATTGCTCTCGGAGGCGCTGCAGGTGAAGCCTTCGATGTTGACGCGCGTTACGCTTAGATGGCTACTGTTCGGTCTGTCCAATGATGTCCCGGTTGGTTAAAATCGCGTTTTGAGACGATACGTCCCAGAAGTTGTGCACTAAAATGGTCTGGCGACCTCTTTCCTGGAACCCCCAGCAGCCAGCATACCAATAGCTTGTCCTCTTTCTTCTTTCAATAGGCCTGGCGTGATTATTTTTGATTTTACAGAAAAAAAGTGAATTGATCAAATGCTCGACTTTTGTTAGGGAACACAACCATGTGGAAAAAAATGCGCAAAGCTACAAGGTCTATATGTTTTGATGACAAACATGGTTTCACACCTTTATCACACCTTTATCACACCTTTATCACACCTTTATCACACCTTTATCAATCAATATCAGAACTGTTGCTTCTAGTTGTGAAAAATAAGTAGTTCTACCGATGCTGAAAATTTGAGCACAATTGGTTAACGTATAAAAAAGTTATTGAGAAATATATTTATATACTATCTTGTTTGGGTGAGTATACTACCCATTTTTAGTATCGATAAAACGAGTTTATTTTATTGAAGGGTAGAACAATGTGCAGATGCGATTGCTGTAGTGACGCATGCTCTTGTTGTGGCACCGAAGTGTTTGGGATCCTCACCACCATGCTCCTCCAGGTACGATATGTAATATCAGTAGCATGGCTTGTTTTGCCTTTTTGAATGGGTTCTCTATCGAAATTGGCTTATATGCGATATTCATTACTGTTTGTTGCACATCGATGCTCAAAATAAAATCTGTCATACCATGTCAAAGCAAAAACTCTAAACATGTGCATTTGTTATTTTGGTAGCTCATTATAGTAGCGTCATCTATTACATGAATATATTTTGTTTATCGCATAATCTTTTCCCAGGACGGTCCCTTCCTCTCTTTACGCGTTCTGCTGCTCGTTCGCTACGAAGTGAAGAGCTACATGCACATCTTCTTCACCGTCAAGAACTCTCTTGTTATCCTGCTCATGGTCTACCGTCTAATCGTTCTCTGGGCGGCCACGGAGAAGGCGGCGACGCATGATGAGGTATAAAATAAATAGGGGTTCATTTGCGCTGCGTCCATTCTTGCCGTATAATGTGCGAGCTGGTTTTAAATACAACCCATTTCTACCAATATTGCATACTTATGCGATCCAAAATAGTTTGTATGATAACAAAATACAGTATACATGTGATATATCCCTTTAAGTAATGTGTCAATTATGTATTTGAAATATAGATATATATACGAATATTTTCAGGAAGCTGAAGATTGTAAAATGACGTCAAGAATCGAAATAAAGGACGACAGCAAAAATGCAGGGACTTCAGTAATTTACAGCGCCATTGAGGACAGCTCTTTAGTATCGTATGGCCCATCGTCACTTTTTGACAAAGAAGCTGCTTACTCAATAGAACCGGTAGAAATCAAATTCCAAATCGGCGACAATGTATCGCAGGATTCATCGCAAGAACTGACGCTGTTTGATTTTTACCTTGATTACAAACATTATTCTTCTCATAAAATGCAAAATGATAACATGTAAAATATGTTTGTAAGCATCTTTTATTTCAACTCAACCTATATAGCGTTCAAGCATAAACAAAACAGGTTAAAATGTAAATATTCGATAGACAGTTAAATGTAAATAATCTTCTAAATTATCATACTTCCATCTAAAAGAGATATCACAGCCACAAATAATACTTTACTAAATACCTGGTATCAGTCAAAACATAGACAAACACACCATTATTATTATTTTGCATAAACCATTAATTTCACACAAAAAAAAACATAAGCACTATAGGCAAATATATCAAAATGCAATATATTCAAGCCACTAAATTTATAATATGCATAACATACTATTTCATACGTGACTGTTATCTTAAACGTTAAAATATTGTTGATGTTCTCAAAAGCAACCCCCGTGTTTCCTAGATGTCCGACTTAAAAAAATATTTAGTCAATGACTTTGGTTGTCCTGAAGCCGGAGAAGACATAGGGACTGGCTCTGCTCTTGAGCGTGGCCGAGGGACCGACTGCGGCTCCCTTGCGCGTCTGGCTGCTCCGTCCGTAGGCGTTGGGTGCTGGGGTCTCGAAAGCTACGACAAATAAATATATATTATGGGTTCTCTATGTGTTAAATGTGTTAAAAGTGAAGAAAAAATGTCTCGGAGAAGTTCATTGTCAGACGTCGCAGAAAATACAATGTCAACTATGTTTAAATATGAAAGTTTAACTTAACATCGCGATGTCAAAATAGCGGTTATCTAACGCTAATGCTCATATGACGTTAGGAAAACGTTAATTATTACTTTGTTTAAAACAAAATGAAAGTAACCATTTTTGTCATAGGCAACTTAAATGACAACACCATTGCAGCGTCTTTCTATATATTTTACTGTTTATATACGAAGAAATGTATACACGTTTTACAACATCACACTCACCTTCCTTGACCTTGGTGAGCCCGGTCATGCTATAGCCACTGGTTCCCAAAGGCTGCTGCAGATTATACGCGGCCGGCCCGGGGCTCACCCTCTTGTCGATCGCCTCCCTCCTACTCCCCATCGAGAACGCCGGCGGCTTTTTCGCATCCGGTCTACAAATGACTGCGATCCTATAGTGATTGGGGCCCGGCATGTCGTTTCTGTTGTGATTCGCTCGCTTGCCCATCGAGTACTTGGGATTGTCATTGTGATAAGTCATGCCTTGTTTGCTCTCGTAGCTCCCGGGGCCCGGCACTGAGTGGTTCTGAGCGATAATGGGATAATGAAGGATATCAGGAAATGAAGGCTTGGCCGTTTTCCTCATTGAATACGCCGGGGCCTTTTTCAGATTAGTGGTTTGAATCGTATAGCTCGTGGGCGCTGGATGCGGCACTTCGGAATGCTCGAAGGGGCGATATGTTAACTTGCACGACACCGCGTCTTTAATCGGATCTCGCAGACTATACGAATTCGGAGCAGGGAAGTCGTCTTTAGTCAGATCATGCGGTCGGCCGCTGACAGATTTGGCTTGAGCTTTTCCCATTTGCGTCTCCAATGCGTAGGCCCCCGGGCCGGGACTGTCCGTGTGGACTGCTTGTTGCTGTGCGATCAGTGGAGGCAAACGCTTGTGGAGGCTGCATGCTTTGGGGTCAGTTGGGTCTTCCTCTATCGTGTAATCGGCGGGGCCTGTGAAATAAATGTTGATATTTAGAATTTTTTCGTTTTTGAAGAAGAATAATTGCGGATTACTGTATAACAACGGCATTTGAGCAGTTGGTAAGGAATATATGAATGAGCGTCATGTGTGCGGTCTGTTGCTTTATGATAAATTGCAACATAACTATGGTTAACTTTATGATAACTGACCATAGCGCATTTATACAAGTTATAGTATTAAGCTACATTTAGTCACCATACGCCGTTAATAATAAATAGGCTGGTTGTAAATCCACCGACCATATAAATTCAACACAAATCAATCAATCGCTGAATTCATCGCTATACTGAATAAAACTAATAGCATGCGGAAATATCCGACTCGGATCCTGTATGGCGCCACTTACCCGGATTGTCATTGGGCGCGTGCTTGTATCCTGTTCCGAATGACTTCTTTGGTCCTCGACCCCAGTAGCCGGAATTGGGTCGGTAGTTTGGACCCGGTGTTTTGAACCCTAAAGAAAGGAATTGTGAATTCAATGAGTATATAATCATAGATGACGGGCGAGTATGAGAAATCTATGTGTAGAACTCAAAATAATGTAACACAAAAGAACAGGACCATTTTTATATCTATAAAAATAGCCTATTGACACGGAAACCTATATACATACCATCAGTGTCACAAGGGTGAACGAGTGCGTTGGGCGGCCCCGCATTCTGTCCTTCCTTTTGTCTTGAGAGCACGCTCCATTTCGGGCCGTAGGTGCCAACTTTCTTGTTCTCGATGTTGTAGCGGGCTGAGCCGATGCTGTCGTTTATGTGGGCGTTATCTGCAAAAATATAGAACTTGCGATCGATTTTTGAAATAGAATAGGCCCCTCTTTTGACTTTACAATGCCATAACATTTTACTAAACTGCAATCTAACACTGATTTCATATA
>LQRL01153866.1:11518-33463 GCA_001703475.1 Hydroides elegans
GGTGCGGAAGCGCTTCGTAAAAGGGTCGGTAGCTTTATCCCAGTGAACATTGAAATCACCGCAAATGACGAGGGGGCTATCCGCGAGTGCAATCTGCTCTAGTAATGATGTAAAATATGTTATAAAATCCTTAGGTGAACGCGATGGTGGGAGATATACCACTAACACACGAAGGGCTTTTGAGCCTGATTCAAACGAAACCAGTAAGTGCTCGAAAGAAGCGAAATCACCGCACTCGATTTGTTTCGGCTTAAGAGAGGCATTACTCAGTATGCCAACACCACCGCCTGGTCGATCGACTCTATCGGCGCGGAGAAATTGATATCCGTTTGGACACAATTCACGCGGAATGTATGCATGGTCCTCAGAAAGCCACGTCTCGGTAAGAGCTAAAATTTGAATATTGTCCTCGATCGTATTCTGTTTGATTATATCCAGGTTTGATCTCAATGATCTTGCGTTTAGAGTCGCAATCTTTGATTGATTTAAGCTGTAACTATGACTTCCAACTATTTCAATTAGGTACGAGTCCTTTGCTTTAATACGCTTATGCTTTTCCTTAGATGCGAGTCTAGTTCTATTTGAAACGGACACAGTTCTAATTCGCCTGATCGTTCCACGTCTTGAACCCCTGTATGATGCACTATGCAAAGCATGACTATTGATTAATACAGGTACACACATATCGATTGATTAAGAATGCCACCGGGGTCAAAGTACACTATTTAGTTGTTGATCAATTTGTTTTTAATTTCCTAAAATTGAATTTTATCCTAAAATTTAGTTTAGTCCGTTTCAGTAAACTTTAATGTCTCCGGTGATATAATTTTTTTTTCGAAATATTTTATAATTTACCACCTTAAAATGTACTTAATATCGAGAGAACAGAAATACGTTGCTGCCTGCCGGCGCATACACAACTACAATGTTCAATGCGTTGTAATGCGTATAGTGCCTATGAGTAATGTGGGGGTGGGGGTGATTATTTCTACGGGCACATTGTTTCTACCGAACACCGGCAGGATGGATCAGTTGATTTTCGACAAGATTGGGACACCTACAAAAGTGGATTCGGAAATGTATCGGGTGAGCACTGGCTTGGAAATGACCCAAATCGCGACAGGGACAAACGTGATACGCAACGTACTCTCATGTGAAGGTTCTGTCTGAAAATTAGTCATTCAAGCTCGGGTTATGGAGCAATATCACATGACCGGATCCGCTGGGATAATTTGCATGGGTACCCAGTACTCGACACGTCTAATGATTTGCCAAATAGACTAATTTAAATATACTTTAAAACTGGTAGAAATAATATTTGACACAGTTTTTGGGCATATTTATTGTTTCTATGATTAGCAATCAGTGCTTTGATATGCATAAACCTTGTTTTATTAGTGTCTTGTACTAAATATTGCAAGTTTTTAATTTGAAAGAGGGATAATTGTTAACGTTGAATGCTGATATCGATTTATCAGTTAAAATTATATATCACCAGGGAATACTAAGGGATAGGAAACAGTCCAACATACTAGTAAAATATAGTCTATGTTTGCGAAAACATATATGTAAAGATTGATCAAGTATCATCTCATTGATCAAGTATATTCTCTTTTAAAGCGTCTAAATTTATAATTAAAGCTATAAAACATAGGACACTTTTCGGGGCAATAACCACGAACCAATTTTGATATTTGAAAATATCTGATCATACTTTGATTTGCACTATATTTATGATTATGTATATTTGTTAAGTTGAATTTTAAAATATATATTTATGTATTTATTTGAAATAATGTAAATCGATGTATTATTACCAGTATTAATCATAATTATGTATATTTAAAGATATATGGTGTATTTTTAACAGTTTTGTGGACAGTTATTGTCAAAAGTTATTGTTAATGTATCAAGTAAATTACATTAACATTCATTTATTGTAATAATGTTCAATTTCAAATCATTTCTAAAGTTTTAAATAACGAAATAATGTGTATGAGAGAATGTTGATGAATTGGAATTGATTGACATTTACAACGCCCTTAATTACCTATCCTTTGCTATGCAAAATGTCAAAACTATTTATTGCATGTCGTATAATCGCATTGAGCAATATGAATCCGTAAACTGTGCCAAATGACGTGAGTTATTATGGCATTAACTATTATATGGGAATTATTGAGTATAAGTTATTAAGTTCTTTACCATGAAATCTATTTATTGTTATCAAAATAAACAACTCAATGTGGTTTGTGCAAATGTTATTTCCAAAATATATTTAGTTTTTATGTGACTTCCTTTCTCTCGCATTATGAATGACCCGTATTCAGAAATAACTCAAATTGCAGTAGCTTCGTTACATCATGATTATATAATATCTTATAATCACTCATCATCTTTATATTCGTGTTAGTTTTCTAAAGATACAATTACAATTATCCAAACAACTTTAACATTAAATTCACGTTTACACAGTGACAAAATAATGTTATATTAAACTTGAAGCGCGTCTTGACGCACCACACATATTTATTTATAAGTCAGCTTAAGCCAATGGTTTGAATAAATAATTAAAAATTAGGTTAAACTCACTATAGATTAAGGATGATTTTATAACCAACATCCCAAAACATGACAAGTGATTTTTTATAAGTCATTATATATTGGCTTTGTATTTTGTTTAAATTTTATAAGCAGCAATCCGATTGGCACATTTTTAGATGTTACAAAATTTACATTTATATATTGATATTTTGTATATATAATTTAAAGAACCTAGCTTGAATGCCTTAACTGAATGGTCCTAATCACGATTTGACTTCCAAGAAAAGCACCAATGTATAGAGAAGGTGACATTTATATTTACCTTTCTGCAGAAATACATTAAAATCGAAAGGTTACTTAAATTTGCAAATTTTGAATTGTGAGTATTCTATTGTCAATACCAATACATGTGTATGTTTAAACGCATTTCTTTGAACATAGATTAGGTTTGTCGCTTTTTTTGCAATTATAAACCAAAATATAGGTTTTACATTAATAATAAGTAATTGCGTTTTGATGTGTATTCCTAATCGTAATGCACTGCTTATTGGCGACTGTGTTATTATGACAGGTGTTGGATAATCTCATTATCTACTTTCGTAGTATTCTAGCCAACAAGTCGTATTTAAAGGAATACAGCTCTTCATTGTGTTATATTTGTTTCATTTACCTAATCGAATACATACACTTTAAGCATTGTTTCTTTGTGTGCTGCGCTAAAAGTGATGATGATATTTGGATGCTTATATATTTTACTTCTTGTGCATATGGTAATATCACAAGAAACTACCACAGATGCATGTAATTTTAGAGATGATTTGAGTAATGAAGACTGCCGCTGCTCTTCCCTTATATCAGCATCTATCATTGAATTGCAACAAAATGAAATTATGAAATTGAATGCTGAATTAACTGAAACAAGAAATGGAGAGCAACACATAAATACATGGGACTGTTTGGATATACTTAATCATAATATCACTGAATCTGGAGTTTATGATATATACATTGGTAATTTCAGAAACATGAGCCCCGTATTTTGTGAAATGGATACTGATGGTGGAGGTTGGACTGTATTTCAACGCCGACAGGACGGTTCAGTTGATTTTCGACAAGATTGGAATGCCTACAAAAATGGATTCGGAAACGTATCGGGTGAGCACTGGCTTGGAAATGAGAATCTGCATAGATTAACAGAAAATCGCAACTATGAGCTACGTGTTGACCTAGAGAACTGGCAGGGACAAACGCAATACGCTAAGTACTCTTATGTGAAAGTTCTGTCTGAAAATCATAATTACCTGCTCGTTATTGGATCATACACTGGAACTGCTGGTGATTCATTGTCTTATCATAATGGAATGCAATTCAGCACTTATGACCGAGATAACGATCAAAGTTTCAGGTCATGCATAGACTACTACGGCTATGGTGGATTTTGGCTTAATGCTTGTATGCATGTTGGTGTCAACAACTACTACAGTCACTCAAGTTCGGGTTATGGAGCAGAACCACATGACCGGATCCGCTGGGATGATTGGCATGGGTGGCAGTACTCGCTCAAGTCGACACGTCTCATGATTCGTCCAATAGACTAAGTTCAATGTGAATTCACTTTAAAACTTATGTACATACTATTTTGCACAGTTTAAGGGCATGTTTCTTGTTTCTATGATTAACAATCAGAACTTTGATAAACATAAACCTTGTTTTATTAGTGTCTTGTACTAAATATTGCAAATTTTTAATTTGAAAGACGGATAATTGTTAACGATGAATGCTGATATCGATTTATCAGTTAAAATTATATATCACCAGGGAATACTATGGGATAGGAAACAGTCCAACATTTTTTCGGGCAATAACCACGAACCAATTTTGATATTAAAATATCTGACCATACATTGATTTGCACTATATCTTTGATTATGTATATTTGTTAAGTAGAATTTTAAAAGATATATTTATGTATTTATTTGGAATAATGTAAATCAATGTCTTTTTACCAGTATTAATCATAATTATGTTGATTTAAAGATATATGGAGAATTGTTAACAGTTTTGTGGACAATTATTGTCAATGTATCAAGTAAATTACATTTACATTCATTTATTTTAATAATGTTCAATTCCAAATCATTTCAAAAATTTTAAATAACCAAATAATATGTATGAGAGAATTTTAATAAATGGGACTGAATGTCATTTACAACGCCCTTTATAACATATCATTTGCTTTGCAAAATATCAAAACTATTTATTGCATGTCGTATAATCGCATTGAGCAATATGAATCGGTAAACTGTGCCAAATGACGTGAGTTATTATGGCATTTACTATTATATGGGATTTATTGAGTATAAGTTATAAGTTCTTTACCATGAAATCTGTTTATTGTTATCAAAATAAACAACTAAATGTGGTTTGTGCAAATGTTATTTCCAAAATATATTTAGTTTTCATGTGACTTCCTTTCGCTCGCATTATGAATGACCCGTATTCAGAAATATCTCAAATTGCAGTTGCTTCGTTATATCATGATTATATAATATCTTATAATCACTCATCATCTTTATATTCGTGTTAGTTTTCTAAAGATACAATTACATTCATCGAAACAACTTTAACATTAAATTCACGTATAAACAGTGACAAAATAATGTTATATTAAACTTGAAGCGCGTCTTGACGCACCACATATATTTATTTATAAGTCAGCTTAAGCCAATGGTTTGAATAAATAATTAAAAAGTTGGTTTATTTAACTCACTATAGATTAAGGATGATTTTATAACCAACATGCCATAACATGACAAGTGATTTTTTATAAGTCATTATACATTGGCTTTGTATTTGGTTTAAATTTTATAAGCAACAATCTGATTGGCACATTTTTAGATGTTACAAAATTTACATTTATATATTGATATTTTGTATATAAAATTTAAAGAACCTAGCTTGAATGCCTTAACTGAATGGTCCTAATCACGGTTTGACCTCCAAGAAAAGCACCATTTTATAGAGAAGGTGACATATATATTTACGTTTCTGCATAAATACATTAAAATCGAAAGGTTGAGTTAAATTTGTAAATTTTGAATTGTGAGTATTCTATTGTCAATATCAAAGCCTATGCATGTTTAAAACATAGGTTTGTCGCTTTGTTTACAATTGAACCAAAACATATATAAGTATTACATTAATAATGGTTGATTGCGTCTTGACTTATATACGTAATCCTAATACACTGTCTTTAAGCTTATTGGCGACTGCGTTATTATGATAGGTGCCGGATAATCTCATTATCTACTTTCGTAGTAGTCTAGCCAACAATATCGTATTTAAAGGAATACAGCCCTTCATTTGTGTTATATTTGTTCCATTTACCTAATCGAATATATACACTTTATGCATAGTTATTTGTGTGCGGCGCTAAAAATGATGATGATATTTGGATACTTATATATTTTACTTCTTGTGCACATGGTAATATCACAACAAACTACCACAGATGCATGTAATTTTAGAGATGATTTGAGTAATGAAGACTGCCGCTGCTCTTCCGTTATATCAGCATCTATCATTGAATTGCAACAAAATGAAATTATGAAACTGAATGCTGAATTAACTGAAACAAGATATCAAAAGCAACACACAAATACATGGGACTGTTCGGATATACTTAATCACAATATAACTGAATCTGGAGTTTATGATATATACATTGGCCATTTCAGAAACATGACCCCCGTATTTTGTGATATGGATACTGATGGTGGAGGTTGGACCGTATTTCAACGCCGGCATGACGGATCCGTCGATTTCAGACAAGACTGGGATACGTACAAAAATGGATTCGGAAACGTAGTGGGTGAGCACTGGCTTGGAAATGAGAATCTGTATAGATTAACCCAAAACCGCGACTATGAGTTACGTGTGGACCTTGAAGATTGGGAGGGACAAACGCTATACGTTAAATACTCTTATTTCAAGGTTCTTTCTGAACGTAATAATTACAAACTCATTATCGGCTTATACACGGGTAATGCTGGTGATTCGTTGTCTTACCATCATGGAATTGAATTCAGCACTTATGATCGAGATAACGATCCAAGGTCACCTTCATGCATAGACTACTACGGCTATGGCGGATTCTGGCTTAAAGAGTGTATGCGCGTTGGAGTCAACAACTTCTACCGCCAATCAAGTTCAATTTCTGGTACTGCAGAATATGACAAAATCCGCTGGGATTCTTGGCATGGAAATCAGTACTCACTCAAATCGACGCGCATGATGATTCGTCCAATAGTCTAGCATTTGTTTAGCCATGTGGTAACGATACAAGGAACGTCAGTTGGATTGAATTTACTTACTATATCTATTGATATTAAAATTAATTGAAAGAATTCATCTGAAAAGGTGCAAAGCTCGTAGTTGTAGAAATAATAAACATATATTTGTTTTAACACTATTTAAGAGTTTAAGAGTTAGATAGTAGGAATGAAAATTAGTATTGCATTAAAATCTCAAGAGCATCTCAAGAGCAAATTATGAAGTATCCAATAAAAAAATATTTTAAATGCGAGAAACAAATATAATCTATGATAAATAAGTTTGAATAATTAAAAATATAAAATATCTCTATGAATAATGATTCAAAGGTTTAACTAATTTAAATGAAAGTCGCGGTTACCAGATATGAACACAAATAATATGTAACATTATAGATATTAGAAACGACTATCAATGAACAGTGCATGATTAATATGTGTATTGAGTGTGTAAAATTATTATATATTCTATTGTTATTGTTTTCATCTTGAACTCTTACAGTAAAAATAAAAATGTATGGTTGTGCGCTAGTTTGTTATGTCACGTAGCTTAGAGAAACTACTAATAGTATATTTAGCTCGTAAGAAGAAAAAGTATCAAGACATATTAAACAAAAAAAAGATCGACGATCGTTTTAAAACCATATGTGTTCTCACTGGACATTTTAACCGATATGGTGACAAACACATGCAGATTTAGTTTGCATTGGCTTGAAAATGAATGTAAGACATAGCAAAACTATCAAGACAATGCACGCCAAAAAATCCACAAAACCATTGCGATATCTTCATGTCTATATGTAGGTGTAACATTGCTCATCTGGTTCTTGTGACACAACCACTTTATAGTTTGCCTATATGATGTAATAACCTTTACATCGTTGACACTCTTACATTGTGTTTAATAAACTCTTGTAGAATGCCTGCCTTTCGTTGTTAGGAAATACTATATACGGTACTAGGTAAAGTCAATAATACTAATGTCATATAAATGTCAATTTACGCAAACATATATTCATATGTTTGACAAAATCTCCTTTCAAAACATGACCCAGCAGACTGCTCAATATAGTATAAGTCGACATAAGCTGTATAAACCCACATATGTTGAGTTTTTTGTTCGCCCGTGCATCTTTCACTACGCTGTCCATATTCAGAAATATTAAGCATACTTAATAGCGCATGTTCATCATTTCACTAATAAATCGCTTTTTGACATTAATACACATTGTAATACACTATACTAAAGCTCATCAAAGGCTTTTTCTGTCATTTCCCAGAGGTAGTTTTAGACAATAAGTTTACTCAGAAATCCAGCCGACAGTTCCTACTTATATAAGAAATAGATATCTCGACCTGTGATATTTGTGTCATTCGCCGATTTGAATGGCTTCACTTTACAAATAGCGTTATGGGGTGCACCTAAATGATGATAATGTTGAACTATTTGTATAATCTACTTCTTGTGGGCATTGTTACATAAGAATAACTACCAAAGATAAAAGGATAAAAACATATTCAGGGGTTAAAGTGGAGAATTGTGGCCAGGACGATAAATTATACAATCTGTTGAAAATGATCGCAAAAATGACCGTGATTGAACTTCGCCAGGACTGAACTCCGTCCCCAGGACGGAAGACTTTAAGCCATGTTTATGAAAGCCAATCATATGAAACAACCCTGTTAATATATAATTGTTATGATACTCAAATGCGTTTTGATGTTTATTTCTAATCGTTATACACTGCTTATTGGCAACTGTGTTATTATGACAGGCGTCGGATAATCTAATTATCTACTTTCTTAGAATTCTAGCCAACAGGTCGTATTATAAGGGATACAGCTCTTCATTTTGTTATATTTTCCAATCGCCTAATCGATTATCTACACTTTAAGAATAGTTATTTTGTGTGCTGTGATAAAAATGATAATGATATTGGGATTATTATATGTTTCACTTCTTGTGAACATTGTAATATCACAACAAACTACCACAGATGTATGTGATTTTAGCGATGCTTTCGGCAATGTTGACTGTCGCTGCTCTTCCCTTGTATCAGAATCAATTATTGAATTGCAACAAAATGTAATTATGAAATTGAATGCTGAATTAACTGAAACAAGAAATGGAGAGCAACACACAAATACATGGGACTGTCTTGATATACTTAATCATAATATCACTGAATCTGGAGTTTATGATATATACATTGGTAATTTCAGAAACATGACCCCCGTATTTTGCGAAATGGATACTGATGGTGGAGATTGGACTGTATTTCAACGCCGACAGGACGGTTCAGTTGATTTTCGACACGATTGGAATGCCTACAAAAATGGATTCGGAAACGTATCGGGTGAGCACTGGCATGGAAATGAGAATCTGCATAGATTAACCCAAAATCGCAACTATGAGCTACGTGTTGACCTAGAGAACTGGCAGGGACAAACGCAATACGCTAAGTGCTCTTATGTGAAAGTTCTGTCTGAAAATCATAATTACCAGCTCGTTATTGGATCATACACTGGAACTGCTGGTGATTCATTGTCTTATCATAATGGAATGGAATTCAGCACTTATAACCGAGATAACGATCAAAGTTTCAGGTCATGCATAGACTACTACGGCTATGGTGGATTTCGGCTTAATGCTTGTATGTATGTTGGTGTCAACAACTACTACAGTCATTCAAGCTCGGGATATGGCGCAGAACCACATGACCGGATCCGCCTGGACGATTGGCATGGGTGGCAGTACTCGCTCAAGTTCGAATTGACTGACAATACTCGCTCAAGTTCGAATTGACTGACAATATATTTTGATATAATAATTTATTGAAATAACTCATCCATTGGACATGTACAAGGTCGTAGAAGTAATACTAGTTAATAGTTTTGTTTTGTTAACACCATTAAAGTTATTAAATAACAAGAAATTACAATACATTAGCTAACTATGAAGTATATAACATTCATTAACGATTTAAAGGATAAAACGAGAATTGTTAACAAATTAAATGTTTGTATAAATATTTAAATGCGTTTTGGTATTTGATTGATTATATCGTGCGTTCATGCAAAGTTTGGAGCATGAAGTCACGTTTAAGAAAAGTTTAACAATAACAATTACAGTCGGGCATATTGCAATAAGGGAGAGGACTATAATATGGCATTCAATTGAACACACGTTACTAAGCTATTTTCTAAACATGACAAAGCTGCTAGTAACAAAATAGTATAACTTGCCTTAAGCAACATAAACCTATAAATGTGCCAAACTACTTTTCAAAGAATATTTGTGTTGTTGTTGTAGTAGTAGTTATCGCACACATGATTATGTTCACAAAAGATGAGTACTCTTGCGTGAAATAACAAAAGTACTTACATAAATAAATGACTATATTAAGTATATACAAATGTTATTTCCTACATATTTACAGATTTCTTTCAACTTCCTTTTCTCATTTATTAGGAAGGGTCCATATTCAGATATGCTTAGCTAAACGCTAGTATGTAAGTGTTGACAACAAATAACGATTATATTTCCTTTTTTCCATAAAATTATTTAAGGTTAACTGGTCTAATTAATTTAGATATCAAGTAAATAATAGTTGGTTTATATTTTAGGATGAAGTTACGTTTATCACCATCATATTCCAATGGTGGTGTATATCTAGCAAAGGCCAAAGATTTTATGCCAAATGAAATTGTATATAAAGTGTGATGCACCTTCAGGCACTACAACCTATTCTCAATAGAGCTTTCACCAAGTGTTCAATAAAATGCACTGAAATATGAGAAAACATTACACTAATCCAACTATGGTATAATTTAAATTCAAAGCTGAATTGAATGTATTAAAAGGGCAATTCAATATATAAAATATACTCACCCAAGCAAGCAATCATATATCGACTTCAAGGACTTCTCTGGTTCTACTAGATAGATCCTCATGAAACTTCGAATATATATAATTTAAGGTATTAGTCACAGTATGTGTGCTTTGTCAAATAAATTCAAAATAAAACAAGGACATGACAGTACAATTACTTCTATTTTGTATCCTAGATTATAACCAAACTGCCGTTTTTTCGATCCACTTGCCGAAAACATGATCACGACGATCGATCGCCAGTACCCTTGTAAATGCGTTGAGACCCGCCTGTGCGAAAGATTTGGAACCGAGACTCGTCGGTAAACACCATTCATGTCCAGTGATTATTTTTGATTTTACAGACAAAAAGTGAAATAATCAAATACTCGACTTTTGTAAAGGAACACAGTTATGTCAAAAAATGGTTCAAACCTAAAAGGTGGATATATTTAAATGGCAAATACGGTTTTACACCTTGCTTTTTAACACCCCTAGAAATAATCTATCAGTACTTGAATGTTTGCTAGTAGCTGTGAAAATTTAGTAGTTCTACCGATTCAGAAAATTTGGGCATAATTGGTTAACGTATAAAATAGTTATTGATAAATATATTTATAAACTTATTTGTTTGGGTTAGTATACTATGATTACGATATTTGGCGTTTTGTTATTGCGACAGGTATAGAATAATACATTTATCTTGATCCATAATCCAGTCAACATGTCCTTCTAGGAGAGAATACAGTTCTTCACTTATCAGATATGCGTCGTCAATCAATCATGACACGACTTTGTTTCTGAAACGCACGTGTATCTCCATTTGTAATGAGTAATGAGTAATAAGCAATAAGTAATCGTTTTTTCATAAATATGTAATCATAATACACTATAATTAAGATATTTGGCATTTTGTTATTGAATCCTTGGCTTTAGTTCGTTGTAAACTACCATTGGAATGTGAAGCTGAGCAGCGAAACCTCATCCTACAGTTGGAACCAGCTAACATGGAATATGTAGGTTAACAAGACGATTGTATCATTAAGAACATTAGTGGTAATAAATACGAATATGACCATTATTTGTTGTCATTACTTACATATAAGCGTTTGCCAAACGTATCTGAATATGGGCCTTTCCTAATGCATGTTAAAAGTAAATTAACGGAAATCTAAACATATGCGGGAAATTACATTTGTATATACTTAAAATAGTCACCAATTAATTGATTTATTATTGTTATTTCATGTAACCGCAATAATCTATTATACTAGATTTAACGCACATAATCAATAATGCGACAACAATTAGGTATACAAATACACAAACATAAAATAGTCTTACACTATATTTTAAGATTGATTTTGCTTAAGGCAATTTTACTATATTTATATTTCACAGTCATGGCATGAAAAGAGCTTTGCAGAGCAAAGCATATGTAATTTAGGACTTTGTACGGCAAACAATCACATTTGTCTTGTCTTGTATTTCCTCTCCCATTGCCATAGGCCTGAGTGCAATCGCTTATTTCAATATTTCTTCATGAGATTTTGTTACACTTAAAGCTTATAATCCTTCATACTGGCTCCAAACCTCAAATGAACGGACTATAAAATTAACTAAGTATCATATACATATTCAGAATTATTTAATAAATTCTTGAAATATGAACATACATATATATTTCATATGTAACATTCTATAGTTCTAATATATTATAACATAAAAACAAAAATCTGGAAAACATATCAACATGTCGCGATTTCTGTATATTTTGTATTTGGTTAGGGTTGCTCTAACACAAACAACAACCGGAAATATATGTGAGTTAAGCAGACATATCAATGGAAGTGACTGCTATTACTCCTCCCTTAATACAGCAGCGATAAACGAAATACAAGAAACCGAAATAAGACGATTAAATCAAGAGTTATCGGAAACAAAAAACCAACTACGATTCACGCATTATAAGGACTGTTTGGATATTTTGAATCATAACTTCGTCGAATCTGGCATTTACGAAATTTACACGGGCCATTTCAGTAAGACAAATATTACTCGAGTATTTTGCGACATGAACACTGATGGTGGAGGGTGGACAGTGCTCCAACGTAGGCAAGATGGTTCAGTGGATTTTCGGCGCGATTGGCAATCCTTCAAAAATGGATTCGGAAACGTATCGGGTGAGCACTGGCTTGGAAATAAAATTCTTCATGGATTAACTAAAAACCGCAACTATGAGCTACGTGTGGATCTTGAAGATTGGGAGGGAGAAATGCGCTATGCTAGGTATGCTTACATGGAAATTCTTTCAGAACACAATAACTACAAACTCAACATTGGATCATACGTTGGAACTGCTGGTGATTCATTGTCTTATCATAATGGAATGCAATTCAGCACCTATGACCGAGATAACGATCGGAGTTCCACGTCATGCATAGAACACAACGGCTATGGGGGATTTTGGCTTAATTTTTGTATGTATGTTGGTGTCAACAACTACTACAGTCATTCCAGTTCGGGTTATGGAGCAATATCACATGACCGGATCCGCTGGGATGATTGGCATGGTTGGCAGTACTCACTCAAGTCGACACGTCTCATGATTCGTCCAATAGACTAAGTTCAATATGAATTCACTTTAAACCTTATGTACATACTTTTTGGTACAGTTTAAAGGGCATGTTTCTTGCTTGGTTTATTAGCAATCACAATGTTGATATATATAAGCCTATTTTATTAGTGTCTTGTGCTTAAAAGTGCAATTTCTTAATTTGAAAGACGGACGTTTTCCGATATTCAATACTTTGATAGCGATCAAGCGTTATAATTTATATCACCAGGGAATATAAATGCATAGGAAGCATTCAAATGTACTAATAGCATCTAGACCACGTTTTTGATTATATGTATGTAAATATAGTCTCATTGATCATTTTTCTGTTTTGAAAATGTATAAAATATAACAATATACCGTTTTGTTTGCTCTTTAGTTATGTGTATGTATTGCTGTTAAGTTAAACAATTATAAGGTTACATATTTATTCAGTATAATGTGACATATTGTCTTAATATCAGTATGAATAATACTGTTATTACGCCATCGTGTCTGTGGGACACGGTGGTGTAGTTGGTAAAAGCTCTTGCGCAGCCAAGCAAACAGGAATCTGTAGGACGTTAGTTCGAATCCTTTTATGCCCCATGTCAAATATGCTAGCACCAAGGGATTTATCAACCGTTCTTTGGAATGGTGTGCAATGAAATTGTAAACGGTAGTACAAAAACCCAACAAAGTCTTCATATACAATATGACAATGTCTTTATATTGGAATTTATCATTACAATGTAGCAAGTAAAATCATAAACCTTCATTTAATTTGATGAAAAATGTTACAAATCATTTAAAGGTTGTACACAATCAAATAATATGTAAGAAACATCATTGAGGGACTTTGACTGACTGGCAATTACAAGGCACTTGATTTTATATGGTTTGCTGAGCAAACGCAAAAGCTATTGATTGCACATAGTATAAATGGCATTAAGTAACATAAAACCATAAAGGGGGTCCACTGACGTGAGTTATTATGACATTCCGTGTTATATGTGAATAATCGAGCATAAGTAATCAGTTCTGTAGCATGAAATTGCATTATTTCTTTTAGAATAGATAATTATATATAGAATGTACAAATATTATTTCCAAAATATATCAAACTTTCTTTGAGCATCCTTTCCCTTGCATTCCCAATAGCTCATATTCAGATACATTTTAATGTTAGACAGTAGGTGACCTTAAATAACATATGCAATGAGAAAACTACACGAGTGGGTTGTCTGGATATAAATACTTCACTCGGACCCATGTACTTATCGCACGAGGGCTCGTGCGATAAGTGCGATAACCGTGCGATAAACACCAAAATATGGTGTTTATTTATTAAGTAATAATCATAAATTTCCCATGTTGTCTAATTTATTTATTAATGGGGAAAATCTCATACAATGTATTAACATTATAGATATTGTAAGTTTGTTGGAACACTCTGGCGTAGTGTTGACGTTACGATACAGCAGGTGTTTCGTTCAAGTAAGCATGGGAAAACAGGTGACTGCTTTGGCCACTTGTTCACGGCCAAATTGTGACATAATAATTTTTATGGCGTTTATGTAATGTTTCTTTATGAATAACTATTAATTACGCTACAATAATGTTATTTTTATGCATTATGTTTAATTTTAAAACACTATCATTGTTTATTTCATATACAATATGATATTTGCACCAATTGCGAAATGATTTCTATATTGTTCCTGTAATCTCAACAGTCACATGGTTTTTGTTTATTTACATATGTTTTAAACACGTGGTAAGTGCAATCGTGCTTCGAGGGAAATATAGATAAAAATATGCCATGGTCAGATGTCAATCCACAAATCCTAATGTTTTATACCAATTAAAAAATCCCGACCATGAAATAAATTATAATATAAATGCGTTATACCTGCTAATCACCAACAATATGTATATCCGTATGAGTTTGTTAAGGTCAGATCATACTTATCAAAACAACGTTTGAATTAGGTTTCCATAGATTCAGTGATAAAATCATGCTTATTTGAATTCAAAGTACCTTGATAAATAACATCTCAATAACAGCTCAAATCATATGCTTAACAATACTTAAGAATATGATCGAGGTAATTCTCGAGGCATTGTAAATTAAATATGATCTAAGAAGTAACATTTCATCACATAGCGATTCGCAACAAAAAATACCTACATATGCATCACGAATATAGTGATTTTGCATGAATAGATAATAACTGAAGGGCTGGTTTGAATTTCTATATATCTATTTATAAAAATCACTTGTCTATGAACATTGCATGTGTGTGTTTGAATCGCATGTCATTGCAAAAAAGGAATTACCGCTATTATAGAACAGCCCATAGTTATACCCCAAAACACATATATCGAACCATTCGCTTCTTGACATAAATACCTGATCGTAATAAACTGTCTTAATGCTTATCGACGACTGTGTTATTTTGGCAGTTGTCGAATAATGCCATTATCTACTTACTTAATAATCCAGCTAACAAGTCATATTTAAAGGAATACAACTATTCACTTGTTATATGTGTGCCATTCTCAATTTAAGTGCATACACTCAAGGCACCATAATTTATGTGGTGCTCAAAAATGATAATTATGTTGGGATATTTGTATAGTTTTCTTCTTGTGCAAATTGTAATATCACAACAAACTTCATGTATATGATCTTAGAGGTGATTTTAGCAATGAGAACTGTCTTTGTTCTTCCATGGTATCAAAGGCTATTAACGAAATGACACAAAATGAAATGATACACTTGCAAGCTAAATTAGCTGAAGCTGTACATCAACAGCAACTTGTTAATACCAGGGATTGTTTGGACCATTCGTATAACAACCTGACGGAATCCGGAGTTTATGCTATATACACGGGTAATTTCAGCCGGCAGAACATGACTCAAGTTTACTATGATATGGATACTGAGGGTGGAGGGTGGACCGTTTTCCAGCGAAGACAAGATGGTTCCGTTGATTTTCGACAGGATTGGGAATCCTTTAAAAATGGATTCGGAAACATATCGGGTGAACACTGGCTTGGAAACAAATTTCTCTATGGATTGACTAAAAACCGCAACTATGAACTACGTGTTGACCTTGAGGATTGGGAGGGAGAAATGCGATATGCTAGGTATGCATACATCGAAGTTCTTTCTGAACATAATAACTACAAACTCAACATTGGTTCGTACACTGGCAATGCTGGTGATTCTTTGTAGTATCATCATGGAATAGAATTCAGCACACATGACCGAGATAACGACCAAAGGGCTTCGGCATGCATAGACACGTACGGTTATGGCGGATTTTGGCTTAATAGTTGCATGGACGTTGGTGTTAACAACTATTACAGCCATTCAAGCACGGGACATGGGGCTAACCCTCTTGATAGAGTTCGCTGGAATGCTTGGCGTGGAGATCAGTACTCGCTTAAATAAACTCGCATAATGATTCGTCCAATAGACTAGTACTTGCTGCAACTTTGTCTGTAAAATTCAATTGTTCAGTATACATTCATAAATGATCTCAAAATGAGTTTGATTGAATATGATGTTAAGGAAAATGAATAAAACTCATGTCTTTATTGAATTGTATATCATCAACATGCTCTATACTATATAATCGAACTTGAAAATAACATTACCAGAAGTATATTTGTCCGCTCGTCAATATAGTGGGATATAAGAATAACCAGTTTATAAATATTGCAATAACCCCTAAATGATATATTAACTATTTTCCATTTGTTTCAAATAAACTAAAATTATGTATTAATAACGTTTATGATGAATAATTACTATCAAAGACGTAAGTGAGAAAAAAGATACAAAGTGAGAGGTGTTATGACTAATTCATGACTTCACTTGTGTTAATTTGGTTCCGCGGCTATCTCTGAAACTAACAACGAACATTTACTATTTGGAACCATCCATAAACATATACCAAATACAGTCGGTTTCATATATGATCTAGATTGACTTTAACTTTTAAAATACATGTTTTAAATTGTGCAAAATTAGTTAATTTATCAATATACCTATTGTTTTAATATCGTTTTTAAAACAATTGTTTTTATACATACTTTTGTATAAAACACTTTCAAGATCATATTTTTGCGCACAACTTGATTCTTGCTCCATCACTCATCCATTATAGCGTGATATTCATAAATATCAAAGTGTTTATTGCAATAATTCAATACTATATATCGATGAAAAATATCAAGCTGTATCGGAAGTATTTTTTTCTGCATTTCGCAAGGATAGCCGAACATTCTATTAGCTTATGTCCTGTTAAATTTACATAGACAATTCACGATACTTTTAAGCAATCAAACCAATCATAAACCTATGAAAATCACGAGTTCTAGAAGAAACATGGTGTCTAAACAATATCATAATACATACATGTATTAACTGACATATTACCTAGGGATTTTACATGACACATAGAAATCAAGACATGAAACAAGTTGCGATACATAACATTCACTTTATAAATTTTATAACAATTTATACAGTCATCAATTATTTTTGGATACGATATTAAGTACTGATAAGCTCGTATAAGCGAATCCAATATGAATCAAAGCAATAAAATGAGGACAAGTAGATTAGCTTTTGTCAGCAGTGATTAAGACAAGTAGAGATACATGATAATATATAATAAGCAATGTTTAAGCAATACCCTAATAAACATATAACCTTTCAATTTTACATGATACATAAAAATCAAAACATAAAACGGAAATAATTGAGTGAATCCTTGACCTGTTTGAAAAGTGGCTAGAAAATATATTCACAATGTTCTTAATTTGATATAAACACCATTCGATCGTTGCAGTTTAATGTTTGGACTTTATATACACATATACGCAAATATTGATGAAACAATTATTTTATATGAGGTATAATATTGGTGATTAATACATTATAAGCATACGGTTTGGATACTTGGTTTACCGAGTTAAAGGAACAAACATGTACCAACAAATATTAATTGTCTGCCTTGCACTTTTCGTTATTCATACCAACTGTAACGAGTTTTGTGAAAAAGGAATGACATGCAAACCTTCAACTATTCTTCGAAGGCCACGCGATTGTTTACAAGAGGGACAATTTCTATTAGACGCTTTGCCGGGCCGTGGTTGGGATAACCTGGAAAATCGAGCAACACTTCCAGTGTATAAGGAATCATACTTTAACTGTGTCGAAACCAAGGATGGGAAGTACATCCTCCCTGATAATATGATAGTAGAGGCAGTGGGACAGAGTGATATTTCGGATTCATTTACGATTATATTAGACTATTCTGAGTATAAAAGTATATAGTCACAAACAATAAACACAGAATTGGATTTTTTCGGAGTTCTAGGGGGTAAGTTTTCACAAGAAAGCGAACATGTGCGTGAAGTGTTGAATGACAATAGTAACACATTGATTCAGATTAGACTAGTGTATGTTGATTATGTAATAACGTCGATTCCTATGGAGCTTGACCCGTACTTTCTGACGAAAATTTCAGAGATAAAGGAACATTTGGAGCAAAATGATACTAAACAAGCCCGATATGCTGCACAACAATTGATAGGGGAATTCGGAACCCATGCAATAACTTCGGTTGATGCAGGCGTTATTTTTGTTCATGAGGATCAGGTCATTTCTAAATATTTCAAAGATTCCAATAATCGAAAACAGGAGGCCCAGGGTTCGGCGAAATTCGACCTTTTCGAACGATTTAAAATAAAACTATTGGGATCGTTTGATTCAAAATCAAATAGTAATGAGATTAAGAAATATCGTGAAGCCAGGAGAGACACTAAAACAAAAACAATTGGCCCTGAGCTAGATTTAAGTAATTTTGTCCTTTCTGACTGGTTACAAAAGAAAGATGGAAAGATCAAGGTTGTGGACAGAACTGGAAAACGTATTTATGATGTTCTAAGTAGACAACTTCTAGTGGGATTCTCTGCTAGGGATATCTCCGCAGTTAGGAGGGTTATTAAGGAGCAGGTTGATGCATACTACGATGCTAATAATTTGGTCATCGATCATATTGCAGGAAAGCAAGTGGTTTCATATAACACAGAGGTGAAACTATACCATTTTGGTGGTGTATATAGGCATGATGTGCGTAATATAGTGACTGGCGGTATTGGATGTCCAACTTCATATCTATCAATACATGTAGCATACGATTGGTGTTGGTGTGCAAGAGATGCTTTGACAAATGAGAAAGGACTGCTTTTTGGAGGCATTTATAGCGACTCAGAAACTAATCAAATAACAAACGATCGGAGTTGTCCTGAATTCTATCAATCAGTTTTCCTGTTAAATTTCTATGTATGTGTTTCGAGTAATCTCGAGCTAGGTGCCAAATACGCCATTCCCTTTGGTGGATTTTTCAGTTGTAGGTCTGGAAATCCATTCGCATATGAACAACACAATACAAGTGAAAGAACAGATGTTGCACAAAAAGGAAACACAGATTACTCGAAAGCCTGCCCGAGTGGATTTAGTCAACATCGTGCTTCAACGTATGGATCTTGTTTGATACATTACTGTATAATCGAAGGTGGATTCAGGAAAGAAACATTTCCGCTGTTGAAGAGAATGCCGTTTATGGATGACCCAGGAATGGTAGGTGTAAATGATACATTTCGATTATAACATTGTCTACACATCATTTGTGTCGAATAGTAATGACTTTTGGAAATCCGCTGGAATTGTAAACAGATGTCTAATAATAAGTTTTTTTTCGAAACGATCGATGAATGGATGCTATTCAACGTATCAAATTTCGTAATAAGTATTGTGTTGGTCTCAGCTCGCTGCTAAAGTGGCACAAATAAAAATAAATATTAATAAGAAATGTATTGTTACAACCCGGATACCCATGTAGGAGGCGTCTCCCCATTCAGCGATTTGTTTTTGTAAACGGAGACGTCTCCATTTATCTCAAGCAAAATCTGGCAATCGCCTTCTTAATTCTTCTATTGAGACGTCTGCGTTTACAGTAAAACGCTCTTAATTGCAAAATCAATCAAACAATAAAATCTTAACTGTGTCAAAACATCATCCTGTGTCAGCGTTTGCTCTGTTTTCATCTGCACAATGTAGGATATTTGTGCGCTGCATTCATGTAGATACATCCTAGTTGGTGCTTCATTGTAGTGTTCTTTTATACATCTTCTTTTATGTTCTTTACATATCAGCATATAATGAACATGACATAACATGCTCGAAAATATATAAATTCGTTATTCGTAAGTTTTGTACTCAAATGATATATTTTGTATTTTTTTGCTGACTTTATCAAAATGATTGTTATTAATATTTCAAATCTTATTTTAGAACCAAGACTGATGCGAAGGCCTGGCAAAAAATAAATACACAAGAATCGAATGAAACTACATGCACCATCAACCCTTTGGACCCAATCGCTCTAAGAGATATTCTTAATTGTTTATTATGAATTATAGATACATCGTGTAATATAAGATTTCAGCGGGTCATATGGTCTACGCAAGTTATCTCATTCTTAAAATGCAATGTTAACCAGGGGCAATATTAAAAAATCTAAGCATGCTTACACTCTAAGTCTACATGTAATATCTCCAAACAATGGCGGATTTACGCCATCAAATGGATATTATTAAGTATTATAGTATTGTTCTATCGATTGAGAGCGATTCAAACTGAAAATTAGAAGAATTAAATGATATATCGAACTTTGACTTAAGCATGCTTAAATTGGTTAAGCATATTGCCCCAGTCATTAATAAGTGTAAGTCAATCAAAAAACATAGGCATCAGGCTTCTTTTTGATGTCAAAACATAAAAAAGACTACGTGTGGAAAGTTTATAGAATTAAGTTCAGTTGGTTTATGAATCATATCACAAATCATTTAAAAATTACATTTAAAGTAGCTCAATTAGATTATAAAGAAGATTTAGTAAAATCTAAAGCAAAAACATGTTGTTTCTTGAACCATTGCTTGGGATTGAACTGAGGTCCACTTTATCGATTCCGAATCACGCAAAAATGAGAGTCCAACGCTCTACCGACTGAGCCAATGAGTCCGGGTTATTCTTGCGGAACAAAATTATGTACTTAAATGGGTTAATAATTCATATAATAAAGCACATGTTGACTTGTTTTCAGTAAACATGAAGATATTATTGACCGGATATGAAAATGATGACCTAAAGGTCATCATTTCCAAATTTGGTCAATAATACTTCATGTTCACTGATAACAAGTCAACATTTGCTAAGTGTTATTATCTGCGATCTTTTCGTTTACGAAAATTTCGCAGGTATTAAAATCAGTCGGGTTTTTTTTCAAAATGCCATGTCCGACACTTTTCTATATGTTATAGGATAAACTTGAGAGAATAATATGTATAAACGCATTTAACATGACCGAAAGATGGAGCATAGCTGGTTTTGATGAGTCATTGTTATATGATTGTCGAGATGTTTAACATTTATGAAAAATATTTTTTCAAAAACCGGCATTATTTTGTGCCTCGCTGAAAACCACTGAGACGCATTCTAGGCTCTCATTGGCCACTCATGT
>LQRL01153872.1:1968-20914 GCA_001703475.1 Hydroides elegans
CAATTTATTTTATTGTTTTAATAATTGAAAATAATAACTGTCAAGCTGTGCTAAAAAATACTCTAAAATAGATAAAAGCTTAAGCTTTTTTTCTTACTATTCGCTGAATAATGCTTAATCAATTTCCTGATTCATAAATTATTATGTAAAAAAAACAAGCTCTCTTGTTAAAATCAGCAACTGTATATCTATTTGAAAGGTCATTGACATAATTAACTTTGGGATCTATAATAACGCCTAGCGACATAATTGTGACAATTAATCGGTCGCTCATTACAGTTGGTGGCGTGGCCTATGCAGTTAAGTGGCTGGTTAGGCATGTCCGGGGTCCCGGGTTCAAATCTGTTCAAATCTGTTTTTTGCATTTTTTTTTGCATTCACGAATATTGAATTTTGTCTCAAAATATAAATATATATTTTGAAAATATTTTTTTTAAATTACTGGTCTGTCAAAATAATGTTTTCTGTTTAATAAACTTGATGGTTTTCTTAAAGGGCGAAACGTTATTAATCACGGTATTTGGGAAGAGAAAATTACGTCATAACGCGGTTGCGAAAGAGTTAAACATACGTATAAAGGTTTAACATGAAAAAGAAATACTTACAGGATATTTTATTCACTTATTATCTTACAAAAGCTACCAACCAATTGAATTCTTATTATTATTTGATATGTCTTTTTCAATTCGATAATATATATAATCAACTCTCACTTAAACTGTTTTCTTTATATCTTGAAATGTTATAGAGCGGTGGTCTGGAAAAACTGTTGAAGATTCTTCGCAGAACAAACAGCAAGTGGCATGATATATCGCTGAGTATACTTGGTAATGTTTTCACCGAAGATAAAGCAAGGATACAGGTGTGTTTACGGTTAAGCAATTTGTCAGGGATTTTTTTTCCATATTTTTTTTTTGAATATTTCACAGTATATCTATGAATATTATTGTAAACTGAAGTAATGATATATGATATCAGACGTTTAATTAACTTAATCGATTTGAGTTTCATCATGTGACGTCTAACGCGTTCAATTAAATAATTTGATTAATCGCCAATTGCTTATAACGGCTAATGGATAATCATTAACGACAAAGAAATAACTTGACAATTGTCCTTTATGTATCATTATTTATTATCCGTTACTACTGCTTTGATTTTGAACAGATAATGCGACTGGATGGAATTCGCACTATAAGTAAGTTTTTTTTTCTTCCATCGAAATCCTCAATATATGTAACAACTTCATTGAGATATTATGAGAGTTAAACGTTTAAATACATATACATTGTTTGCTATTTAAAATTTCGAGAGGCATCTCGATCGTATAATTATTTCAGTGAACGTTTCCTAGAAATTGTATCAAAGACACACTTAAGAATATGTTTCATGTACAGGCACACATGGTATATACATGTATAAGAGTTATATTTTAATTTCATGCACAGTCCACATTCTCAAGTCGTCGGACGTTGAGCAAATTCAAAACCGCGCGTGTAGAACGATTGCAAATCTAGCACAGAATCCGAAATGCTCCCAGGTAAATGGCTTATATTCTATCAGTCAATCTTATATGATTCGCCGTGTGGTATTAAGGCTATTGTTTTTACTGATTGTGTCGACGTTACTTAAGTTTTTAAATAAATAGATATCTGCGATAACATAAATATTCTTTATAAGTATATATTGATTCATATAATTTATATAAAATTACTCATAGTTGTTGCATAAAAGTCCCTGAAATGTTTTCACGTATTACTTTCGGATATGTTAATCCGCTGCAACCGTTCAAAGCTCTGTAGAAAATCTTAAGCAAAAGTTATATTTAATAAATTGTTATACATACAAATATATTTTATTTAGCTCATTCTTAAAAATTGGCTTTGCACACAATACTATTCCCAATATAGGTTATTCATAATGAAGGTTTCCTAGAAGATAAAGACGATTCTGAAACTTCGTCAAAGAAACCAGCCACAAAAAGAAGGATTTCTGCAAAACATAGTTCAAGCCTTCCGCACCCTAGCTCATCAAATGAACCTGAGACCGTGAGCAAACGATCTAGAGAAACGGTTGACACTTCTGTGAATAATGACGAAAAGGATCAAACAAAGTCCGCAAAGTCATCATCAACCATCGAGCGCATTGTGGATTTGCTCGAAAATACCAATAACAAAGAGTGCCAGCTTACATATCTAAGAGCGCTTAGGTATTATGTTTTAAACACTTTTCTTGAGATCTGGTTGTAAATTTATCATAATGTAATTCGCAATGCACTAAACAAGTACATGTTATTTGAGATATTGACCCTGATAGTGATGAATGTTGTCGGCTGTTTGTTTGATAAAGCAAATATAGTAATACTACAGTGTAATTAGATGGCGGTTATAACCGGTACTGTTCATAATATGTTATAACTAAAGGTCCAATTATTGTAAGAAATGTTCCATTCTACTGTAGGTTGCTAGGTGACACTCCACGTCATCGTGACGCCATAGTAGAATGTCAGGGTGTCAAGGTTATTTGCATGTGCCTGAGGTCAAGTAGTGCATCCGTTCTGTTGCTTGCTTTGAAAACGGCGGCTCATTTCTTACATCTGTAAGTATAAATGAGTAGACATAGGGAGGGAATCGACAGCTTGAATAATGATGATAACGTGTGTGATAACATAGCCTACATATAAGGGTGGCCAAATAGCCTCTTCTCTTTCTTTTGTTACTTACGACGATAACTTCTTCATTTTGACGTTACTTTAAAGGTTAGAAATCATGATTTCGAATAGATTAAACCAAGTTCTTGTAGGTTTACCTTATTGTTCATTTTTACATACATGTATAATGAATGCCTCAATGTGTTTATTACATACTTTGTTTTCCCTGTAGAACTGAAACGGAACCTGCAGTTTGGCAATTTGTAAACGCAGAAGGAGTGAAATCACTACTTTCTCTCGCGGATCATCGACATCCTGACGTCTCAAAAACAGCGTCGTCTATTTTGCTGACATTTGTCAAACATGACTTACTCCGTCCTTGTTTAGGCAGTGCCGGGGCGATTCAGTACTTCATTGAGCGCATTAAGATTCAAGAGAATGCACCAGTAGAAAATCTACCTTTTGTAAATGCCGTGTGTCTATTTTGTAAAGAGGTCGTAAATCGCGCTAAAATTCGTAACACTGGTGGTCTTGAGCTATTTTTGAAGGTGCTGAATAATCCTGAGTATTCTATGCTGCATTTTAAACTAGTGAGTGCTCTGGTGTTTTTCCTTTACGATGACACAGGAATGGACATACTTTTGCGAAATGATATGGTGCGAATTTTGATGGCTGTATTCAGAAAATGTGCAAAAATAGAAGACATTAATTTGGAAGATGTGCTTTTGACGCACGTTAAAGGAAATGGGGAGTCCAATGAAAACTGTGATGAAAGAAACAATGTATCACCAAATATTGATAATATAGACGATGCTGCTCCTAGTGTAAGAGAGGAATCAAATGTTTTATCTACAAAAGAGACTATTTCGCACGAAATCACTGAAGCATACAAATCGCTGGACACTACCAAACAAAATAAATCACCGGATCAGGTAAACGTTGCTTTTGATAAAAGTGTTGCTATCACATTAAAAGATAACACTATAGAAGAGAAAAAAGAAGATTTGACAGATTTAGAGGGGCAAGATAAAAATACTAAGTCGGTTCCGAAGTATAGCATAGACAGTCCAACGTACAAAAGTATGTCAGACTGGACGTTTGAAGCAAACGAATCCGGCCCGATGAATATTTTCGATGCCCAGAGGAGCCAACAAGCCGGTTCATCGTGTGAAGAGTTGTTTGCCCCTTATGACTCTCCACCGCATAGTGGCCCATATACTCCAATGTCCACGAGTCCGTACCATTCCCCATCCTGGTCCTGGACGAGTAGCCCGAGCCGATCCATATCACCAACGTCCTTTTCAAGCCGCTCTTCATCGCCAAGGAGGGAAAATAGTCCGTCAAGGTCACATTCACCAAGTTTCTCTGATTGTTCTACCTTACAAAGAAGTGCTTCGGAAGGTGCGTTATCTGATATAAGTGCACTGTCATGGCCCGGAAGTAGTCCTCAAAGGTCAAGGTCAGTTTCGCCTGTGGCCGACGCCGATATAATGCCAAGACCTCTTTCGCCGCTGTCGTCCCCTCCAAACTCCCCGTCGGGCAGTGAAAATCGTGTCTGGTGGAGCTCACCATCTTCTTCTTCACAACACTCTTCCCGAGCTATGGAACAGACTGGAGGCGAATTCGGAAATGTTGACTCGACTAATCAGATCAATAAACTTATTTGTAAAAAGCGCAAACGAAATCCGTCAGACGGAGATCAGAGAACAGAGAAAGGAGCTGTTGATGAATATGCAGCAGATGATGCGCTACCATGTAGTCAAGACACAACCTATTCCTCACCCCTGTATAGAGATCCGGTTTATGAGCAAAGCATGTATACTGACTTTGGAAAGGCTTTGAGAGGGGAGAATATTTTCCGCCAGGTATCGACCGACAGTACTACGCAAGGTACTGCTATAGAGAAGCGATCACAAGACAAAAACAATGAGGGTGGAAAAAAGTGTATTGAAACCAAAAATAAGCATAAATCAACATTCGATAAACATTTCAAACCGGAAGTTACTAATGAAATTTCAGAAGGGACTTTATCGGAGGGACTGCTTCAACGGCCGAAGAAAGATGATGTGGTAGGCAGAGGCGCATTTAAACGTCGTCGGAGCGATCGATGGTCCACGAGCACCGATAGGTCTGTGGATAGTAAATCAACAATGGTTCGCGCCGATTCTCAAAATGCAATAAATTCATCTCATTCTAGTGTTGCAGATGCGAAATCAGTAGTTCAACCTAAGCTCAGTTCAAATTCAAACAAAAGCGAGGACAAAGCTTCTGCAAATCCGGCGAAAACCACTGAAGATTCAATTTTAGTTGTCCTTTCAAAGCTCTCATATGCGGAAGAACCAAGTGCATTTTTACTGTGTCAAGATGTTGTTGAAACATTAATTTTGTATTTACTATGTGCCAAAAGACCATTCCATCGCGCTGAGAGGATTTTACACCGATTGTGCTCGAATGCTAAATGCTTTGCAAATGTCATGAAATTGAATGTATCGATCCTATTACATTTAGCATCTATATGCCACTCCGACAACGGACATAGTGATGAGAGTAAAGTAAATCTATCAAAGGATAGTTCCGGTAAGAAAAGAATGGAAGACAAAAACCAAAAGGATCGTAAAATAAATGAAAACTTTGAACGAGACGACGCATTAGAAAAGCTCGATAGAATCGACGACAGCACAGACATACAATTAAGCTTTGACAACACTCTGACTGAACCCGAGTCTGTGCAAAAATATGCCAATCCAATGCGAATCAATACCAAATGCTGTGACGCACTGAAGGATGTCTTGACGCAAGTGAGTCTGGTGCTTTTGTCTGAATATGGCCGCGGTGTTGTGCAGCACGTGATGCTAAGCGGAAGTGACGTTGATAAACAAGCATGCGTCCTGGCGTTAGCTATTTGTTGTAGGTAAGTCATAGAAAGAGATCTCATGTTTTTATAACATAAATACTGTATGTGTTGTTCCAATATGGATCAATGCCCTCCATACTCTACTAACCTGTGTATGTCTGCATTTGAAATTACAAGTCTATCAGTTACAGCCTACTATTTGATGTTTTCGATTTTGTAATATGTTTTCCGAGGCTTTATTATGCACTGACAGTTCTCCAATTGTCCGAATGCATTATTTCTTAACTTTATATTTTGTAATGAGTCGTTGAATTGAATAATAATCTTGCTATTTGAAATATCTAATTCCATCATTTGTTTTTCAGAGATAGTGATTTGCTAAAGGAATGTCTGGTTACCCGAAATGGCCTTCAAGTGTTGCTGGATCTGAACTTCAGACCTGACTACGGTATTATAGATTTATTATTGCACGTGTAGCGCAATTCATTGTGACAATAAGCGATTTTTGTAAAGAAACATCTATTTTGCTTCGTATTTTATCCCCTTTATTTAGGTTTTATATTTTGATTATAAAAGATATGCAATGCAATCTCTTAATTAGAATACGTTAACCCTATGTTTAGGTCAATAGTTAACTTTATTCAAACCAAGTCCATATACTTTTCTTTCATAAATATGATTTTTATGAAACGTTGTTAATCCGGAAGGGATGGAGGAATAAAAAAAAATATGTATATATATGACAAACATTTAATCGTATTGCTTCTACAGGAGATATACCACAGATGTACTCCGCTCACGCATTGCATCGGTTGGCCGTTCAAACCGACATGCTCATGCTTCACCATGGTATCGGAATGCGATTGAAACTACCTGCGTTTAAATCTCTGGACCATGAGCCACACCATGTCTTTTTATCACTAATGGAAAAATCGACGACTACCCATTCCTCATCCAAGAATAAGCCTAAGCTTGCCTTTCAAAAATGCTGCAAGGCGCAAAACTCTGACAACTATAAGAGAAAACTAGCATATGTTCGGGGTCAAATTCTTGAGGCCGCATCTCAACTGAAAGAGGTCACTGAAGGTGATGCCCATATCTCAAAGAAGAATGATAGCACAAATAGCGACGCGGTTGAATTCATAGTGGAAGGAAAAGTAGTGCAGGCAGATGCCGAAATCATGTGTAACAAGTCACAAGTGTTCAATGCAATGTTACGCGGACACTATGTGGAAAGCGGAAAATCTCAGATCGAAATAAAAGACGCTCCCTTTGTCGCTTTTCGTATCCTTTGTGACATTTTACATGGCGACATTGCTGCATTCTGCGCTGTGATAGTGTCGTGGTTTGACAAAATATCTAGTCACGATTCTGTAAACATTCCCCGCGATTCCATAGATCAACTCAAGCACAATGAGTCATATTCAAGAAGTAGCCATTCCTCTGACGTGTCGACCAGTAAGAACAGCCATTCATTCGCCGAACTATTGAAAGAAATCAACCAACCAGAGGACGTGTGCCTCGATATTTTGCGACTTGCTGATCGATTTATGCTTCATGACGTCATTCATGACGTAACAATGATCGTGTATTGTCAGATAGTTAACTCAAGTAATGTAGTTCGGGTAGGTAAAGCTGTGTATTTTTGTACGAAACACTTTTCATTTATTTTATTTTAATGTTGATTTTCTTCGTCATTAGGTTATCATTTTATAATCTAAACACATAAATATCAATCGCGTACTTGCTCTATATTTCCATAGAAAGAAAATGCATTGAATGTAAAGGCAATATCGTGCATGTCAAGGTTAAATCTCTGTAATGATTTTGTTATTGAAAATCTCAGCGTCACGTTGAATCTTGCTACGTATTCTCTATTTTAAAATGCACTAATGTTTTATATCCAGGGTGATTATCCAAATATGCACATCATTACATATGGTTTTATTCTTTATTTTATAGGTATTGGAATTCGCCGTTTCCCATAACTGCACCTTGCTTGCGTCTCGTTGCATAACCTTCATTACGTCACAATGTGTTTCCATGGAGACACGAACCGCTTGGTATCACGCCCTGAGACAAAGCCCGTGTCTTGAGGAAGTAACTGCCTGTTGTTATGATGTAATCAAATCGCATTTACCTCTTAAACTGAGTATTTGTAAATTTGATTAGTATATAATTTATAATGCACAGTTCAAACACGCTCAAACATTGTTTATTATTAGTTTTGAAACTTGCGTTTGCCAAATTATAAAAATATGCTTTGGTTACAATACATACGAAAAACACTACATTTTAGTGTTACCTGATTTTATTAATTTGAATTGTATACTTAAATTAAAAACGTGCTGAATACAGTATTTTCGTGTATACGTGTATATAATAGGCTAATAGGAAAAATTAAGGGACATATTTCGCCAAGTTATGGAGAGTTATATTTAGTTATTATGATGCATTTATTTGCTAATTTCTGCTTTGTCTAATTAAAACATGTAAAATATCTGCGAAATAGTGATTGTTGCTAATGCAACAAATCAAATTATAGCGTTGACAATATCAAATGTCTCTCAATTGTATTTTGCATCTAGTACAATAACATAACATTTTGCTGTAACAAAAGTCTTGCCCGATTACTTTCTTTATGGGTGAACGAACACAAATAATCGCGAGCGTGTGACCGCAATTGCGAATATCTTCTGCGTTTTATTCGGGTGCTAATAGGTCCAGTGTAAGTTAAAATTGGTTTTACATGAAAGTGTATGAAAATGGAAACAAACATTACTTCGTAATCTATTTGTTATAAATGCAACAATTTCAAAATGCGATATTAATTCAAAATAAGTCTTGCTTGAATATGTGCATTTAATAATTCATTTTTCTAGTGATCGTGTATTTGTTTTCACTATTTGTTGATGAAATATAATAACAAGAAATAAAACAATAAAATAATTTCTAGTTTTTTTTTTTGCATAATACCTGTGTTTTAACAATTAAGTAATAAGAAATGCATGTCGACAAGGTGAACACTGTAATATGAAGACTGTTTGATTTACACATGCGTTGTGTGCTATACTTAATTTATTACTGAAATATAGTTAACTTATATAAAATAAGATACCCATATACACAAACTAGGTTTTAGGTTGTTACACTTTTTCTTTTTACAAAAAAATTCAACATTTACCTTCAATGCGGGTGCGAAATTTTATCAACATAAATAACAAATTCTTTATATTACTAAAGTGCACCACGGATAATTTGAATTTCGATGTAATTCGAACTGTTTGCTCGGTCCCGATTTTATTTTTTCCACTAACTATTCCAAATTTTATTCGGATAATTTGAAGTTCGGATAATTTGAAGTAAATTTTCCGGCCCCGAGCACTTCAAATTATCCGTGGTGCACTGTATATAGCAGTGTGGAAGCAGTGAACAAGCACATTAAAATAACACTTTTAGGCAAGAAAATGGTATTAATAGGCTTTTCCCTGTATCTCGCTCAATAACGACTTTGATAAGCAACGGCATGGCTACAGAAAAATCAGAACCAGGCATTGCATATGAAGTTATAACCTGGGCAGCGAAGTTTGCAAAAACATGGATAGATCTCAGCCATAAAATAAAGCTGTCCCAAAACAGTTTACTAAAATGACAAGAGGGTATTTGCTAAGTAAATATCAAACGAATAACTGTCTTGATATCAATTATATCCAATTAAACCGAATCTGAAATCATTACAGGTTTACGGGTAATTGTAAATCTATTTCAATTCATGTGGCTTTAAGGCAAAACCTCTTGTGCTATTACCGGTAACAACTGTGTTTTATGCGAATATGGAAGTCTTGAGATTTGTTTTATTCGCAATGAAAAAGCACATTTTGTTTAATTAAGATTACCTAGGCTATCACATTGACTCTATGCAGTTAAATGCGAATTACTAAAATTTAAGACTAATTAACTACTACATATCTACATCAAGCCGTTATAAACTGAACTTTACTATGAACTTATATCCAAATGCATTATAAATTAATGTAAACATGATAAGATGGGAGTCTTTTGTTAAGTCAGAAAATGCTTTTCCATTTTTCCAATTTACTGTTCTGCAGGTTTCTTGCTCAGCACAAGTCTACACACTGGGCAAGTCCCAGACTGAAAAGTGAATAAAATAAAACAATTTGGATAAATTACAATTATATAATACATTATATTTGTGATAATCTTAGAGCAAATTATTAACTCAATTACACGACGCTTAAATTCTAATATACCTAGCGAATCGTCATACCAAAAATACTCCGTTTTTAAATTCCTGCTGACATGGTTATATTGCTTTGACTGAGCTTCCAATAGAAAATAGATAACTGACAAAGTGAAGAATAAAATTTTAACGTATAACAGTTTAACCATTAATTACCGAATAAACATGTAATTTAAATTTAGACACATAAATTTTATTACCTTGACTAGCCATGCTTCGATGCACAGTTTGTGGAAAAGATGCAGACAAGCCAGCTGTCTGCCGTCCTCGCCCTCCTCGAACTCACACAGACAAATAGGACATGTGGCATCTTTTGCTTTAAAATATTGAACTTTGGGGTAATTGGAAATACATGTGTTTCTAAATTAATTCTTTCTCATATGATACGTATAAATTTACTGTTTCAATTCTTGTTGGCTTAGTCCAAAGTTAAGTGAACGATCCATTGACAAGTGAAATCTTCGAATTTGGCCTTCCCCTCCACACCAAAGAATAGAAAATGAAATCATTCATCAAATCATTTAAATCTTTTATCTAAATCACAAAACCTTGCAAACGTCCTTAATATTACTTAATATCATTCACAAGACAAACTACATGTATTACCAATATGCTCGGTATCTATGGTGACGATGGGTATCTTGTCGAGGTCGACTGGTTCGAGAGGCGGAGGCGCCTGTTCGTTCAGGAGCTCCGGGTAGACGGCCAGCATCTGCAGGATCACGTTCTGAAACAAGTAATAACAAGTAGATCAGTCCTCCGCTACTTCAACATCAGCTGAAAATTGAAAAAAAAACAAAGGCAATCAAATTAGATCATCAACAAAAATCCATCGAAGGATTGTCTTTCTCACTAAATCATTCTCACAACGTCTTTCTCACGACGTCTTTCTCACAACGTCTTTCTCACAACGTTTTTCTCAAAACGTCTTTCTAACAACGTCATTCTCATAACGTCTTTCTCACAATGTATTTCTCAAAACGCCGTTTTTACATATTCGTAGTCCTCAAAACATCACGATATACGAGTAATCTTTCTTAATGTGCAAGTCCCCAAAATCACTATTTTTCAAAATCTCGCAAAAATTTTCTTTTTCGAGATACGAGGTACAAACTACCATCAATAATCAGGCAAAGCCCCCAAAATCACCATTTTTCAAAAAATCGCCAAAATTCCAATTTTTGAGATTTTTGAAAAATAATAAGCCTAAACACAACTCCAATATATGTTTGTTCCATGTGCCAAGGGAAAACAAAATCCATACAGGGATAAGCGAGCACTCGTCCGTACAAATTACCAAAAGTCCCCAAAATCACCATTTTTCCAAAATTCGCCAAAATTCCAATTTTGAGATTTTTGAAAAATAATAAGCCTAAACACAGCTCCAATATATGTTTGTTCCATGTGCCAAGGGAAAACAAAATTCATACAGGGATAAGCGAGCACTCGTCCGTACAAATTACCAAAAGTCCCCAAAATCACCATTTTTCAAAAAATCGCCAAAATTCCAATTTTTGAGATTATTGAAAAATATTACGCCTAAGCACAGCTCCAATATATGTTCGTTCCATGTGCAAAAGGAAAACAAAATCCATTGAGGGATAAGCGAGCACTCGTCCGTACAAAGTAGTGCACTAGGTGTCGACAGACGGACAGACGGACATGGTTCATTGGTCTTATAATTCCATTGAACGTATAAAAAACTTGAAATTTTTTTGATAGCTCAATTATTTGTTGTCCTTCGATTCGCCCTAACGCGGCGGCGGAGGACTAATAACGTGGTATCATTTAATGGTGAACAATGTTAACAGGTTTCGAACTACTAAAAGCTAAACATTATTCCGGTTTTGGTAAACCCGAACAATATTAACAGGTTTCAAACTGCTCAAAGCTTAATGTGATTTATATTATAGTAAACCCAAAAGATACAGAACGCTAAGATAAATTGATAGTCAATCTAAGAATCAGTCTTTCAAATTGCTATTAAAACATGCCTTGCTATATTCCACTTAACCCATTTCAAATAGTTTTGATTCCTATGTTGTTGTTTTTTTTTTCCCTAATAGAAAAGAGAAGTGTGTTCAAACTACTTACTTGGAACATAACCTCTAAGAGATCACGTCTGCCCTGTCTCATCAAAAGTAAATCCATGGGGTTAAGCTCAGATAGATCTAAATCAAATGGATCACGCATTGGGTCCCTTTCACTTTCAAGAGCATCAGTTTGGCTAAAAGAGACAAAATATGCATGAACAAATATATGAGTGGTTATATGATAAACAATATATTTTGCAATGGATATTTGCAACTGACAAACGATACGCATTGAATATTTGACGCATTTGATATTTATAAACATCAGTAATTTTAGTTACGACCCTTGAACAAAACTTGTTCCTAAATTAAACATAGTAGCCCAAACAAGCGCCTTCAAAACCTAGGGATTCATTAACAGAAAAAGAGTTGAAGCACTCGTTTTTATATAAAATATCTTTTTAGAAACAGTTATAATGGAAACTATGTTTTTTTAGAATTCTAAAAAGATTTAAAACTTGATTCGAGTTTTTTTTTAATCAGTTATATATAGAAATTCCAAAACATTCGGCGTCAACGTTCTGATCAAGTGACAAACGTTTACATGTCACGATAGCATATTGTTCCTTTAAAGCAAGAATCGCTCAAAACCTAATAACGAAAGGGCACATGTGAATACATCATAATAAGTAATAACTATTGAAAAGAAGACACTCACTATCGAATAGAGAATTCTGGTGGTTCTTCAGGGCCAAAGAATTCCTCCTCATCTTCCGTTATCCAACCTAAACATTAAACACAATCGGAAATGTTGTATAGGTTTTATATGCTTACAAAACTTATATTACTTTACACAATCCGAGAATCCTGTATTTTGCTTATCTAATTTTGTCAAATCTTTCTTCAATCTAAAAAAGGAAAGCACAAAAACAACAGAGTAACATTTTGATACATGTTGATTTCCCAAATAATAGCTGAATAAAAAGGCTGGCACATTAACAAAGCAAAACAATTTCTCATTATTGAAACATTTATAAAGTACATGTACGTTCACTAATATAAGTTTGAAAGTTTTCAAACCAAGAAAATACTGACTGTTTGGATGAGGAGCGAATAGGTCCTGGCTGTTCTGGCAAACACCGCACTCGCATTCAAATTCATCGTCCGCCTGGCTGCCCGTGCTGCTCGACTGCGACAAAAAAGAATGTACAAGCTTTGTTTAAAGTTAAAGTTACATATGTAACATAATGTAGATCACAGACCCTAGCCGAAGAGCACCTCTTTTTTTTATTTGGCGTTAGGCTAGATAAATGTGCGATGCCATGGATGAACCGCAAGCTAGTTAAACAATGTATAAGAAAAATAATTACAAATTAATGAACAAAAGGCTTGAATTTCTAATACAATAGCTTATATCAATTTCACATTTATGCTATGTTGATTGCAGTTCATTCACTTTATTAAGACGATCTATACTTTAGAAATTCGTGTTCTTGCTGCTTCGACACAGCTTTGCCCTTGAGGCTTCCTCAGTTTTTTTTTATTGTAATCACTGACTCCAAATAACACAATGAATATGTGATCATTTCCATATCTCTTATCATACATACACTTGATCTTAGTTCAGGGAGCGAGGCTAATTCTCGTGGTGACAATTCAACTGGTTCATCTTTCTCTTCGTCGCTTCCGGCCAAATCTAGATCCGGTAGTATGTCGTCGAAGAAGTCGGATTCATCGGTTTCAACGACTAAAATTTGAACGAAGTTATTGAAAATAATACATGTATAGAGAAAACTTCTTTCTTTCTACGTGCTGAAATGTTCAAGGATTATTCAAAGAAACGAGTTTGACATTAACCCTTACTTGCAGTTCATGATTCGTTTATTATCTAACTTAAGCTTAAGCTAGCCCAATATATTAGACGTGTAGAGAACGTGATGTGTAAAAATATGACAAATAAATAAGATCAGTTTTCTATTTTAATTCATTAAAACCCTACACATTAGAAAAAATCTAAAAGTTTTGCTTTACAAAATAGCCGTTCACTATGCTTTATATTATACAGGTAATTTATGTGTTATATTTATACCTGTTACTTAGAAAAACATGATCATATACACACTGTACAAAAACATATATAAGTAAATAAAAAGACATATTAGATATTTGATCCGCTCTTTACAATCAAAATAAGTTATTCAGTTCAGAAGGGCACTCACGGTCAGGTACGGAAGAATAGACGTGTCTTTCTTGGCCTGCAGATGTCACTTTGAACTTATCGTTCATTATTTCGGCGGCCAGTTCTAACTCACTCGAGCTACTGAGCAACCGTGGGATGCTATCGACTGAAAAAAAAAACGTTTACATATATTTTTATGAAAAGTATATCGCTTCGACAACTCAAATAAATTGTGTATGCATAAAATGACTGTACCATTAGAAAGATATTTTTACTTGTTAAGCCAATTCAATAGGGGATTGCAAGTATACAAATTATTCTATATATTCAACATATTTAAACATTAGTTCAAAACTAAATACTACATAATTATGATTTATTACTACATGAAACGAAATGGTGTGACTTTATAACGACTCAAAACCTTCTCTTTCATTATAATTGTATCCAAAGTTAAAAGAATCGAACCTGAATCAACGTCTCCAGCAAGACAAGCCTTTTCCTCCAGGGATGACTCGCCCCCATCTCCAGAGCTTCCTCCCGAGCGGTCTTCATTCAGGAACTGTCGCATGCAGCTCCTTATGTCTTCGTCTTGATGAGGACATAACTCGGCAAGATTCTCCTGAGAGCCATGCAGTGCCATATCACCTCCACCAGCAGAATAAATAGACACCAGCTCCCGTCGACGCTTTGCTTTCTTTCGATTATGTGGCTTACATCTGTGAAAGGTTTCTTCGCCATGGGAATTGTCACCTGATATAGAGCTATCAGATGTTGATACGGGTTTACTTTTTTGGTAATCTCGTTGGGGCTTGGTGTTATCACGCTTTGTTCTCGACGCGTCACTTTTATGTTTATGATGCATTTTCTTCTTTGTTTCATGTTTGCAGTGAGTCTGTGGTGCTGCAATTGGTATCTCCACATTCCCTAGATTTATACCTAACTCTTCAGGCGGTAAAGGATGAGTTATTGCTTCAAATCCTTCATCTTGAACACTCGAATCAAACAAAATATTTGCGGTGGGGAAAATGGGCCGATCGTCCCATAGATGGCGCGTTTCAGCGACTGCCCTACACAGAGCCGGCTGATGTGTGACTAGGTATGGTGCCATGGGTATTACTGTATTTTGATTTGAAGGAAAAACTTCAGAATTATCGGAGAGTTGTTGACTAGATGATTCGGCAATACTGTTCACTGTTCCTTCATGTGGTAGTCCGATTTTAGAAGAATGGAAATTAGAATGACTAGCGGAATCAGACGATAGATTTGCACTGCTACAAGTGTTTTGAGGTATTTCGGGAAGAACCATGGCATTCGAAGGTGGATCACTCTTAGACATACCTTCAATATACCAGTCTGTTTGTTGGGAAACAAATTGTCCTAGGTTATGACTAGATATGGGTGACTGTTTATGTTTAGATTTTATCTTATTTTGTTTACTGTTCATTACACCACTATTTTCTATCTCACCACAAACTTCTTTGAGTTCTTTTCGAGTCCTCTCTTCGGTCATACATTTAGCTGGTATCACACGGTCCCTGCCCTCCTCGCTTTGCGTATGAGATTGACTTGTAACAACAAACTCTTGAGATTTGCAACCTTTTGCTGAATTTTCAAAAGTGAGAGGTTTGAATCTTTCTACAGATCCATCCGGTTGCTCTAAATCTAGTTTCTTTTTTGACCGTTGAGTCAAACGAGTGATCCTTTGTTTTAGGTCATGCCAGTTCAAACTATCTTTATGTGGGCTTTTCTTTTGTACCTTTTTCTTTGACACATGATTGTCACTTGATTGATTGGATTCTTTCACTAGATCCGACTGAACATCTTGAACACTATGCTCGTTATCCCAATTCAAACTGTTGGGGTTTGGTGGCCGCAATGACTCTGAGGACATGCCAAGACTTTTTAAAACACTAGATAAAGTTCCATTCATTTCAAACGTCTCACTATTATTTGATTTTACATCAGAATTCTCATGCACAATGTCATCACAGTTATTATGTTTGCACTGGTTCTCTTTACTTAGTCTATCACCTAAATTCAACTTGCTGTTTTCAAACTCGGCATACATTTCATTCATACCGTCTCCAGAGTTAGGAGGAACATTGTGCGCGTTTGACAAATGAGATTCATTTAGATGTGCGGTGTCAAGATTATCCCTGGATAGGTTTTTATCTATACCCATTCCATGTGATCGTGAAGGAAGAATTCCTTTCGTCAACATTCGACGTATGGCCCGCCCGGCTGCTCTCCAATTCTGTATCTTCTCAGATTTGTCCTTTTTTGTCACAGGAACGGTATTTGCCCAGGTATCGTTGTGCAAAGGGTATGCCGAAGTTCTATCACCGGGCGTCGAATAACAAGAATTCGACATACTTCGATATCCATCGAGTTTATCTTTTTCGTTTATATTATCGCTTTCAGACATACTTTTATGAATTACATCTGGACTAAATGGTTCACTATTTTCCTGTTGCCGATCCATTGTGAGAACATTTACTTATCAGTGAATTCCGAAAAGTTATTTCATTTCAAAGCTCTCATTTTTTTAGGCTTTTTCAATCAGCAACTGCAACAAATCATAACAAAGTAATTAAAATATTATTATGATTATATAAACCATATCATAGAATTAAACAACATCGCTGGTCGTTTTGCAAAAACAATTTATGTATTTTATAGTTCGGTGTAACAGCGGTAGTTGTTTACAAACATCCCGATGGAAAATAAGCTATCCAGCTTTGATTGGCTATTCTTGGACACTTTACCAACTTGCAGTGTGTTAAACTATTTACCTAGCATTATATGCATTATTTTTCTTAGTAATGTATCATATGTCTATTGGTCAAATTACTAGACAATCAATAAATAAATCTCTCAAAAATCCCAAAGGGCACACATAAACATTAAGTTCTTCAATGTATGCCTAAAACCAAGTTTAGTCCACCGTCGCCCAAAAATATTAGGTTTCAAATTCAATGAGCAATGTTGGGTAGATAGATGGACGGGTATCCAGAAACTATGCTAGTCCCAATACGTGTCCCATTGGGGGTTGTTAGAAATGTTGTTCCCCCATTGGCAGTGCACAGAAAGCAATGGGTTACGTATTGGAACTAGAAACTATGCATGTACAATGGTCGTGTTTCTTTATTGTCAGCCAAGTAAGCCAAGTCAACCAAGTAAGCAAAGTAAGCCAAAAACGCGTTTCTTTATTGTCAACCAGATAAGCCAAGTCAGCCAAGTAAGCCAAAACGTCAGCTAGCTTAAGCTGGCTTATCTGGCTGAAATTTGTCACGTGACGCAATGTTTTGATTTTACGCTTTGTTTATTTTTTGTTAAAATCATGTTTTAAAGTTTTAATGTGACTTTTTGATTGCAATATATATCCAAATAAACAGTTCAACCATTTTTATAATTGTTTGCGTCTGATTTTGTTCAAAATGCTTCGAATTATATTCGACCTGACCTTGACATTTCAGCCGGGATCTGTTTCTTTAATCATTTTGTTCCTGGCTGACGTTTTGGCTTACTTGGCTGACTTGGCTTACTTGGCTGACAATAAAGAAACACGACCAATTTGTATGCCCCAACTTACTCGTAGGTCCTATCATGCTTTGGCCCGGGGCGTACATTGATTGGGCCGGGCAAACAAATCATCATTGACAATCCTGCATTGCGGATAATTCTTCACAGAGACTTATTATCGAAAGTCCCATTTTACTTTCTCCCGGACCCTTTCTTCCTGATTGCTTCTTAAATCCGGTAATATCGCTCACAAAAAAATGAGTTTTTAACAGTTCGTAATTGATTGATAGCACTACCTGAACATAAACTATCATATATGGTTAATTGATAAAATATATATGTTGTACCGATAGAGAATGACTCGAATTATATGAAAATAAGCGAGCTTGAAAAGTATATTTAATTTCTATAAAAATGTAAATACTAACCCGCTTTTATCATTTATACTTCTTCCTGGGATCAAAGTTTTATCAATCAAAATTCAAGTCGTCAACTATGATGGGCACCCCGCGGCACACTTTTCGAAAAGTCGTATAATCACCTTAGAAACAAAACAATGTTTTTTTTAAACAGAAAAATATTGCAAAAATATCCTTTTTTCCAAGCAAGCTAGGCAGTTTTTCCCTTTCTAGCCAGCTTGGAATAGTATAGGAACACCTTTTGCAAAAATAGAAATATTAAATTTACATTATTACCTATCATATATTGCAAATATCAGTTTATTATACAATTACAAGCAAGTTCAATCATATTCAAAACAATGATTCTCACTACTTATTACGAGAAAATTACAAGAATTATCAAAAAGGTGTTTTCTCAAACTGCTCAACTCTCCAATCTAGAAAATTATAACTTACAGGATAACTTACAGGACCTCTTCTGGACGCAGGTCTTTGGGACCTCTATATCCAGATCGTTGTTTTAATTGCTTTGGTGTTTGCGCGCATGGCAAGGAAAGTCGGCTTTTATATTATATTTGAAGGCACAGCCTGACCAGAATTTGTCGAGGCGACGTTCGAAGTCAAGCAGGTTTTCTGCCTTAACCACATCGTTTGGTAGTTGGTTCCAGAGATTTACTATCCTGTTAGTAAATGAGAACTTCCGCACATCCTTATTGGCTCTTGGCTTCACAAGCTTGAAGGCACTACCCCTTGTACAAGAGGTGTTTATTTTGAAAATAGGTGCGACTTCTTCATTGTAGTTTAAAAGGATTTTTTTAGGTTTTAATCATGTCCCCTCGCGCTCTGCGATAAGCTAGTGTAGGGAGTTTCAATTTTCTAAGCCGATCTTCGTATGATAATTCCTTAAGACCCGGTATTAATCTTGTTGCTCTGTGCTGGACAATTTCGATGGCAGTTATATCCTTTACTTTATGTGGACTCCATACAGCATTAGCATACTCAAGTTGTGGACGAACAAACGCTTTAAACAGGCAGAGGAACAT